>NNCF01137206.1:65207-102700 GCA_002313205.1 Laupala kohalensis
CCCCCCCCCCCTCATCCTCTTCAGCTGAAATTTGACACAAATACATGAACTCGATGACAATGCAATATTATGTTGTCTAAATCAAATAAAAACGTTTCTCAATAAGTTTCTATTAAATAATCGCAAAGAAAATTCTTAATTACCAACCAATCACATTCCTATGAAATTAATTGTTATCTATTTTTAGAACATTTATCGCAAAAAAATATTTCAACAAAAAATATTATATCATTTCCAGAAACAAAAATAGAAAGTACGTTTATTTTTAACAGGATCAACTAACGGAGGTAATAGCATTTGATATTGCAGAATATTTAACATCAAAATAAACGTATTTTATTCCTTTTTATTATATAGATTAAATAAAAGCTTGTTACTAAAAAGATATTTTATTTATTTTAATTACAAACATAGTTCTGTATTTGTGGGCCCGCATTACCGAAATCGTCCATATCCATTCCCTGGTAATTTTCCTATTCCTAGGTTTGTCTCCATGTATTTTAGGAGATATTCGTGGCAATATAAGCAGTTGTAATATACTTATTTTAGAAGTTAAACAGCACTGAAACGATTTTATTCTGAAATGACTCCATGCTACATCATCATCTCATCCGTAAGTACTTCTAGTCTGTGAATTCCATGAAAATCAGTGGCGACCTTCTCAAGAAAAATTCCAGATACATATTAACATACAATTATTTGTGGGTTAATAAAATAGACTAAATCATACAGAATATAGATTAGATTCAAATTTTCCGGGCGATTAAAGCTAAAATTATGAATGTTACGTTTATGTAGAGAGTTTAATCACCCGAGTAATGTGTATAGTGCATTCCAACACATCTTTCAGATGCAGGTCAATCCATACTCTGTTTCATATTTAGCATTAACAATGTAAACAGGTCAGTTATGATAGTATGCGATGGATCATTACGTTAATTACTTACAATTACCTAATTATTTATTACTTACCAGACGCGTCAGGGATTTCATTTGTCTGGAATAAGTCAATAGCATCTTTTCGTATGAAATATTAAAATGCGGAATATTATTTCGGACAGGAAAAGATGAAATAATAGGAACTCGTCAACACGCCTTTTAATGCTCTAACCTCCGATACTTCATTTCCGTCACTTGATCAGTCAGCGGCGGAACCCTGGGGGTTGGAGTGGGGGGGGGGGGCGTTGGGACGCGATCTCATCCCCCGGCCCACCAGGAATTTGACTTGACTTTGTAAAATACATAAAGGATCGCGTTCAACTAACATTTTTAATTTGATTTACAATTTGATCTAGAACCCTGTTCCTAGTTAACACCGCCGGGATTTAAAATACTACTCATCCTTTACATTACATTTCGTCCCGAGTGGTAAAGGATTTTTATACGCAGCGCGATGTTATTCTATACAGAAGTGCATTTCAAAAGAACCGAGGAAATGCAGGTAGAAGAATGAAAACAAAATAAATTCTTCCGCTGCCCTAAATGTATTTAATATGCACTGTTAATAAAACAGGTGAATCCTCTGAAGACGAAACTGTGGGGGGGAGGAGCAAATTTGACAAAGTTTCGCCCTCCGCCCCCCCCCCCAAAAAAAAAATCACTTGTTGTGTTCGCCCCTGTTCTCCGTCCGGTTACCCATAAATTGACCAAAATATCTAGGGGACATTTGTGTATTAATGATGATGAACATAGTTCCTTCGCCCCGCCGTGCGCTCCGCTTTGACTCCACGTGGAGTCCACGTGCTGGCGTGATGACTCACCGAGCAGCTTCATCACCTCTTCTTGGCTGATGAAGATGTTGAGGTAAGCTCCAGTGGGAGGCGCCGCGACGAACAGAAGAACCGCTCCCAACAGCAGACACGAAGGAGAAACCATCTTCACAATTGAATGATCACACACACGCGGTATTACAGAAGCACGCTATCATAAC
This sequence comes from Laupala kohalensis, assembly GCA_002313205.1. Classification (NCBI taxonomy): domain Eukaryota; kingdom Metazoa; phylum Arthropoda; class Insecta; order Orthoptera; family Trigonidiidae; genus Laupala; species Laupala kohalensis. The sequence continues at coordinate 67,138 of NNCF01137206.1, forward strand.
ACCAAAGACTACTACTCGGGTTTACTACTACGTACATTCGATTATATATATTTGGGCTTTCTACACACAGAATAGAATAAGATAGCAATTGGTGTTCAAATACCTTCAGTGACGGTAGAAATTGAACTATTTTCTACTGAACGAACAATAATTATTTCTAGAAACTCTTTTACTGGTTTAAGATACTTCTATTAAAAATATTCTGTTCTCAAGGCGTCAATTTTTTCTCAAAAACACCGACATTGAATCGGAAAATTGACAATTTCGGAAAAACCTGGAAATTAAAGATATTTTCTCTTTCACGAACACGTCCATTTTTTTGGCGTTTAAATATCACCGCAGTTTTGTTTCCAAAGTTACTGTCTGAAGAAAATCCAAAGAAATACGTATTTTTAGAGTAGATGAGCGATGAGACAAAATCACTGAATGTTTCATGATAAGTCTCGTATGATCTGAGAAAGAATCCAATCAGTTTTGTTGAGTCTTTGTTATTGAAAGTCTTTCACATTGAACCAAAATGAATCAGCAATATATGTTCAACGAACAATCTGTAGAATAAAGTTTCTCCACTTTTCTGGAACGTAACAAAAACTATAACCTTCCTCAGTTGTCAAACCATTTAGGAACGACATTCAATTGATGTTGGTACGACTTTGATTCCGAGGCAGTGTTTATGTGTGTCAGCTTCCACAGCCACTTCTGTTTTTATGCGAACGCAAATGTTTGCAGTAGAAAAGTCAGTAGTCTGCTGTATTTCTGTCGCGTAAGTCTCACGAGCCATGACTTACGATAATTTCTCGACGAAATAGTCACTAGAAATCACCGAAATATTCGTGAAAATTGAGATGAATCGAATGAGAGATGAGTTTGAGAAGCACATTCACTCGTTCACATTAGTCACGATCACACGTATAGTTCTTGAACACAACACGACGACTGCATCACACTTTTCGTTTCGGATGACGAGTGAGGAGGAGGGTGTTGTGATGTCGTGTGGCGCCGCCGGTGGCCGCAGCGCGTCATCCGCACGCCACTCCAGCGCCCGGCTGCTACTGCCGCCGCTGCGCCCGCCTCACGGCCGTCCACCCTCACGGCGGCGGCGAGGGAGGCGGCGAGCAGGGCGGTCGGACGGGCGGACGGGCGCAGTCAGTGCCGCAACCCGTCGTCCCTCCGCGCTGCACTCGCCCTGCGGGGAACGACGTCGCGTCGCCACTGCGCATGACACGCGCCGCCGCTCAACGCCACCGCCACCCTCGCCACACAGTGGGTCAAAAACGAAGGGCGGATGGACAAAAATGTACACAGGACAAATAACTCCCAAACAAAGGTGGAGGGGTGGGGGAAAGCCAGAGAATTTTCCCTCTTCTGACTTCTCTTCCTTCGCTTTACATCTTACGTATATTACCAACCAGAAGAAAAATAATTCCACTTCTCGTACTTGTCCATACGATTTTTTTAAAAAAACTTCAATTTTAATCACATCTTATTTTTGAGAATTTTTTTCTAGGTGATGGGCACTAAAATCTATTCTCTCACAACCGTTAAATAAAAATTCTAAAGAGTAATGTGAAGAGGAGGCCTATTTTTCGTTTTATTTCACTACTTTGAAATATGAAAGGTAAGCTTCAAAAGTTTCTACCCACTCTCCTTTTTAAAAAAATTCTTAATCTGAAAATACCCATATATTATTCGATATTTTCCATCGATAACTTCAAAATAAATTTCCCGTAGTTGGACTCTAACATTACTGACGACAGAGTATTACTTACTAGTAAAAATTTCATATCCACACTTTTTACATTTAATTTTTAATAAAATTAAAACTAATGCTGTAGTTATGAAACGTGTTACATACATTCCTTGAATAAATTTGTAAGGGAATTTCTACGGAAAAGATAATAACAGATGGACTCGAACAACGAATCTTGTGATCCTAGCACGGACGGACACAATATTCTGTGAACTCGAGTTTGAAGCATAATAATAAAATAACCAAAAGTCCTCCATAGAAACCAATTACATCAGATTTCATTAATAATTCACTCTACGTTTGACGACATAAATAATATTTTATTAAATTATTTATGATTTTATTAATGTGAGAACGTATTAAGAAGTATCTTAGGTGTATGTCAGGAAAGAATCACGTTTAACGTTTTCTCTTAATAATGCAATTTAATATAGATACAAAATATTGATACACAATGAACAAGTTTTTTTTTGCATAAAAATTGACGTGGAATTTTAGTTACTTGGCAGTTCCCATGCACATCTGTGTAAGTCTTGCTCATCTCATCTGTAGCTCATCGCCACACGTTTGTTGGGAATACACTCTCTAGAATATTTTACCAAGATCTCTGTATCATTTTCTCATGATATTCTACTAAAATATATAAAGATAAAATTATTGTTAGATTGCACCTTTGTTCTAATTTTACTCCAACTCTTAGCATGTTTTACTGTTAAATTAACTCACAGTGAGCGATTTTCTTTGTTTCATTGTTTTTTTACGTAGAAATAATACAGACAGTAAGATTTTACACTAACGTCCGACTTGCTGGTTTTGACTTATTGGGGCTGTTTTATAAACGAATTTAGTCATATTTGAGAATAGTTTCTATGTATATACATATATACATACACACACACACACACACACCTTGACGTTGGCGACCCCTAAAATTGGGAGAATAAACAATTTTGCTCGCATCATTTGGTGTTTCTCCCACTGTGTGGTGCGTGTATGCGCCCATACGAGGCGCCACTGGCGCGTGTCGCTGCGACTGCGGCCGACGCCTACTACTGCCGCCACCGCCGCCTCCACCCTTCGCCCCAGGCCCTTTGCCTCAGAATCGCATGGTCCCTCCCTTACCTTGACACCTCCCTGCCACCAAAACCTCTTGTTTGGCGTCGTGGTGACGTTGCAAGGCGTTCACGCTTCAAGTTACTGCCGTCGTGGCGTGAACCAGGAGCCAATCTCTTACTTCACAAAGTAGTGGACGGAGGTTTATTCCTTGGTGTTTTGCGTTTTCTTATTTTATTTGGTCATTTCAGTTTACAGAATGGTGTAGAAGGTGAGGTGTAGACAGGTTCTACAATTACTTATAGTACAAGGGTTGAATATTGTTTCGCAAAAAAAATTTTTTTTTACTCGCTTAGCAAGCGTCATCACTGCTGGGAAACAAGTAAAGAATTCAGAATCAACATTAAAGAAAACAACTTATGTAAAAAGGATTAAATAGAATTTTGAAACTGTAAAGTGTAATTTGAGGGGAAAAAACTTTTAGTTATTCAAAATTATGATTCTGGAGAAGGGAAGAATAATTGAGTAATGCTATGTAATAAATAAAGCAAAAAAAAACCATAAAAAAGCAAAAAAAATATATTTTGCTAAATAAATCATAATGAAAGATTTGACCTTGTATTATTGTAATAGTTAATTTTATGTTATGTGTATATCTTAGATTTTTTCTATTGGTTTACGAACACCATGTGAACAAATTATTATTATGCTGAGTTTTTCACTGTTTGAATCTTGAACAATTTTGTCAGTCTAATAATATGATAGTAATAATATTCATATTAGCGAGTTTTCCGGGGCGACGTACGAATGATTGGGAAATCCTCTGGCGGATGCCACGGAACACAACAGATTTATGAAGACGGAGGACCAGCTTCCAAGGAAGCAATTTGAGGGATGTAAAATAAGGAAAAGACCAAAAATAACCCTCATAAATTTAATGAATTGAATTTCGTCACAACATTGTATGTGATAAATGAAATAAACATTGAATTCACTCTTGACTTATTAACCTAAGAAATACATAAACAAGAAGCAATTGAGCAATCAAAAACTGGATTAAGCAGAATGGTTACATAAGAATCTGAGTATCACTAAATCAGTAATCTTTCTAGATAATTACACAATTGGCTCACCATTATCCATCAACTCACAGACTACTTGTGTAGTTCAATATTACATAGAATTACTGCTTGATAAAATGAAATAAATATCCAAGAGTCAACAAGACTTATTATTAGAACGAAAACCCTTATATTAATGGTGCATTTGATCAACACAACATTACGTATTTTATTATTACATAAAAGTACTGTTTGATACAATGAAATAAATATCCAAGAACCAAATGACTTATTATTAGAATGAAAGGTTCTTTATTACGGGTGCATTTAATCAAGTGTTCAAGATCATGCCACTCCGTAATGTTTTATATTCTATTTTCCTTCTGAATTTGATATAATCAGTGGGGATTTGTCTCGTAATAAGAAAGAAAAGTGTTCTGCTCTAGATTACACTGACGAGACCATTTAGAGAACCATTGAACTAACTGATAGCAAAAGGAACACATGTAACCAGTTATTGCGGAGCACTTCTTGTTTCAAGTCAATTTGAAATAACTGATAACAAAAGGAACACATGTAACCATTTATAGCGGAGCAGTTCTTGGTTCAAGTCATGAACACCCACACATATTCAATACGTGGATTGTCACCAAACACAGTACGTTAAGAACTTAAATGGTAATACTCAATCTTAGGAGTCCAGCTGGCGTTGTCTTCGGTCTGTAGCTCGATGTCTTGAAGTGCCGGGACACGCACTCGCATGGGAGTACAATGATNTGAAGCGTAGTAATAATAAGCATACGCGCACACGATGATAATACAGAATGGGAGCTGATCCCGGTCGCGTGCGGCAACTTGTGAAGGTGCTCTTAAACGTAATTTAAAAATACGACTTGACGTTACTCGCTCTATAATAAAATGAATAGAAAATTAAATAAAAATAACTAAGTAATCAGACATAGAAAGGAAAAGACCGACTTTAATGTCGGGTGGCTGCTAGAGCGAATATGCATGTCCGTCTGAGTGGGCGAGTGGTAGACGATTGAATACTTATGCTAGGGTGAAGCAGATCAGGTGGGGTACTGAAGAGTGAAGGGACGCCCGTGTATTGACACTATCTTACGGCGGGCTAAGGAAGCTCAATGCTAATGCGTGAAAATTTTGGTAAATGGAAGGTGCAGGAATGGCGCGCTGCCGGGTGAAAGTTTTTTCGCGGAACAAAGGCATGCCACCGTAGCCTGCATTTTGGGGGTGAGAGGGTGCCCGTCTAGCCTCGCTGACAGGTGCTTAGGAGCCGGTAGCCTCACTTAGGGCAAGCGGAATTGCCATCCGGGGAGAATTATGTGTGCCGAAACAGCGAGGAATAGTTAAATTGCTGTTTTTGAAATAGAGAAAGCCGGAATAAAATAATATATGATAGGTAGATATTAAAGAAAAGATGTTCAGGTGAATGGGTATTCTACACTATCGCCCTTTCTGCAACTGATAGTATAGGTTCACTGCTCGGGTTTGGGGTATCACATACCTCCTATCATCCAAATACATCTTTCGAACCCCAAGTCATGAAACTTTGCCGAAAATTATGAAACATTACTGCCTATCACGAATTGCCAACGAATTCAAGTTATTTACTGCTAGTAATATCCAGTAAACTATTAAACACAGGGCGTTTCTGTTGATGAAGTTACGTGACGTCGAGTATAGAAGCGTAGAACACATCACGTAAAGCACAAAACCTTTAAAAAGACATTACTATCGGATTTTTTATTACAGACCCCTGACTTGTAATAACAGTGGAGAGTACAACAAAAATTGCAGAAACACACAGTTACCACATTAGATTTGTAATTTTGTTTTGCATATACGAAAGTGAAAAATTTGTTTTTAAGAATGAATATTAATTTTTAAAAACCTCAAATGTTTCAAAAAGGGTGATATTTTTTATGGCTTTTGCCGATACGTCGACTGAATTTTTGTTGTACTCTCCACAGTTATTAGAAGTCAGGGGTCTGTATAAAAAAAATCCGATAGTAAATATAGATTTTTGCTCACATTTTTGACTTTTTGTTGACTGGATTTCTGTGCATCTGAAGAAGAACGAAAATTCTTAGTGTTTTAAGGTAGTACTGGCGTAGGTAGGATTAAATCACTCAAGTATCTGAAGTCCACAGAAATAAATAGAGTAACATGTACTAATTATGATTTCAACTAGATAAAACATACTTCAGCCGCCATTTAAATGAAATAATTGCAATTATAATTGATGCTGAAAAACATTGCGTCTTATGGAGGAACTTATCCAAAATATTAAATTGGAGGGTGACACTGTTCGTATCTTTACATGTAGGGTGAGTACCACTGATTACAGTGTGAGCACACCTGTAATTTGTCAATAAAATTATAAACAAATATCAAGATTATTTTTATAACAATTTTATTTATTATATTTGATACGTAGTTGCTAAATTATTATTTATATTTTATAGGAGCATACTGTTGCGTTTCCGGGGTTTTAAAGTTGACTATTCATGTAAACCAAAGCGAAATGTTTTAGCAAGATTTGGAAAATAATATCTTTGCTTTCAGTTAAATGGCAAAGTTGTATTTTTTACAGTAGTTTATACAGGATAGATATTTCAATCCTATAAATATCATATTTTTATTAGCGTCCCCAACAGAGTTATAAGCCTTCAAAAGTCGGAAAATTTGAAAACATTTCATTTTTGGAAGGTCATAACCTGGAAAAGAGACATGTCTCAAGGATGAAATTCTATTCACATTGTCTATGTATATGCGTTTGTATGGGCAAAAAGATTCAAATCTGAGACACTATCTCTTCTGTTAGAAAATTGCTTTCGAAAGTACAAATTTATTCATTTTCAAACGTCTAATTCATGACGTGAAATCAATTAGTCACAGGTAGCTATAGAAATTAAATATATATTTAAACTTTAGCGTAGAATGTGCTAAACACAATGTCAGTAATTTTAAGGCGATAAACCGAACCAATCTTGAGATATTAAAAGCTTACGTGAACGCTTACGACGGTCAAGAACGGTGCGCGGGAAAAGAACGAAAATGGCCGCCATTTTTACATCAGACAATGTGAATTTTTTTAATGTTTTTCAACTCTCCATTAGTACTAGAAGCAACACATACAAAATGAAATTTTTCTGAGGGGGTGTGGCGACACTTTATTTTTTCTGAATCATTTAAAATGGATTGACCTATTCGGAACAGCAAGAGCGTTCTCTACATCTTTCATTTAATACGCTTGCTAGGAGTTAGATACATGCTGACCTTGAGGCTTGGGCAAGATAACAATGGGTAATATTAAGAGTGAACAGAATGAAAGTTTCGTTATCTCCAGCATAACCTCAAGTATCAACATATTTTTCATAAGAATTATGGATGTTTTGTTCCATTCGCGAATGAATTGAAGTCTTGGCACCATCACCCACGAAACTCCACAACTAAACTCACATAGCTGACAGCGGTGGAATTGGTAAGAGAAACTGAAAATCAAACGTATTAAGAATAGGGTGGTCTCCATCTCATTTTAAAAACAAGCTGCCTTCATGATCAGTTTGAACCGTAAGTTCACATCGTTAAGAGTTGTTAATCGTTGCAAAGAATTCAATGCTAAGGGTTCAAAACCATTTTATATAATTTCTCGCATTTATTACCGAGTGTACATTCAATATATGAAAGTGAATATCATAAAATATGACCTACTGAAATATTTATAAATGGTTTGATGAAAACGTGAAGTTTTGTTCATTGATCTCCCTCCTTTCTGTTCATCGACCTCACTCCTTCACCTTTCGATTTAACGTGTGTACGCATACAACTGAGGTTAATGAGTTTATATTAGACCATATAAACGAATATTTTCGTCGAAATCTCACGTTCGAAAAATTGTTAAGGGAGAAAAAGTAAAATGTTTGTAAAATCGTTTTACCTTATAACTGCGTCATACTATCTCCTCCCTGTTTTCGTCATCGTTGTATCTATAGCACTCTCTTACAAAGCACAAAAGGTCACGTCTGTAATCAAAGGACGGTCGCTTACACCTCATGCACAAGCAAAGGAAGGGGAATATCCAGAATCCATCGTAGTTTTATCATTTTGAAACGCATGACCGGTTTCACCGACACATGTCTCTCACAAAGCAGTTGTCTTTTCTATACGTCACAGACTGAACAAGCTAGATTTAACACTTGAGGGACTCCACAGCTTTCATATTCTTAGCCGCTGTTTTGTCTCCCGCCAGTGGATTTGTGGGTAGAGTATAGGAAGTCTTTCAATAGCTGCAAGGTGTTAATGGCGATTTTCTTTGTTGTTTTGTTTGTATCCCGAGAATAGTTATTTTTCCTTCCACGTGAACATACATAGTTAGCAACGGCTTTTATGACTGCAAAGTTTGTTTGTTTCTTTATTTATTTATATTCTAGCAGATCTAATCGGCGTTGACCGGGAAGAAAGACGATTTAAAACAATCATCACTGTTCATTCAAAATACTAAAACAATTCACAAATAGAACATAAAAAATATATATTTTTTGCATTGTTAAACAAACAAACAAAAAATTACATCAACATTCAAAGTGCTGCGAATTTCACCTNGAGAATAGTTATTTTTCCTTCCACGTGAACATACATAGTTAGCAACGGCTGCAAGTTTGTTTGTTTGTTTCTTTATTTATATTCTAGCAGATCTAATCGGCGTTGACCGGGAAGAAATACGATTTAAAACAATCATCACTGTTCATTCAAAATACTAAAACAATTCACAAATATAACATAAAAAATATATATTTTTTGCATTGTTAAACAAACAAACAAAAAATTACATCAACATTCAAAGTGCTGCGAATTTCACCTTTCAGAGGGTATTAGAACACCCGTCAACAGATTATTTTGCCCAGGTTCTTATATAATATTTTCAATTCATATGTTATTTTCCATATTTCTCTTTCATGATAGTAAATTTTCATTTTTTTTACTCTGTTGTATGCTAATATGTATGTAATTATGAATTTATTTTAAAATCTAGGCAAAAAAGAATACACTTCACTGAGAAAAGTTAATAGACAAAGCGCATAGTTAAGACCTCTTGATTCTTTGGTTTTCATTTCACTTTTAGGTTATGTTCTTGAAACAAAAATCTTCAAAGCTTTTATATAATTTTATTTCTACTATTGGGTCTTTTAGATTCTGTGTTCAATGGATTACCCGCCTCAAGTAATGCAATTGAATTCTGACGGACACGTTAGTAAGCTTCATAGTCTACAGTCATGCGATTGAAGATTCTAATCTAGTAATTAACAACAAATTTAAGTTTTTGTCTGTTCTTGTAATTCATCAATAATAACCATACTTTGCTTTTTTTGTTGCAATAACCTTTAACAAGAGTCCTCTGAAGTTTCAAATAATACACCATAGATATTCCAAATAATTCACTGTTATTTGACGAACTCGATCACTAGTTTTCTACTTTAAGAGAGACCTATCACATGGCGCATCTGGGGCGCGTGTCGGCCGCCACAGTACGTGGCCGAGTGAATGTCCTTGCTATCTAGTCACTGGTCGTCCATCGGGGAAGTTTGTCCAAGTCATCGATATAAAAAGGGAGATGGAAAAACCAACTAACGAATTAATTGGAAAACCGACGTGTGAAATAATTCAATTTACATGAATGGAAGAAAAAAACTGCAACGAAAAAATTTCTGTACTACTGTGATAACTTGTGTTTTCTGGTAATGCGATAGGACAAGATTCCTATTTGCATATCTGAAAATCCATAAAAACATTGACTAAGCACAATGTTTTATTTTTTTAAAATTTGAAACATAATTTTAAAGAAAGAAAAATTCAATAAAAAAAAGGAAAAAAATTACAGTTAATTGATTTACACTTTATTCATAATACAGAAAATAATCATATAATAATCTAGATCTTTATAATATATTTATGATACCAAATGCTTGTTCTTTTCATTTATTTTATTAGAGAATGTTAATACTAAAAAAATTATGTTACGTTTTTACTCCGTTTTTCGGCTAATTTTGTCTTCTAATTAGAGTATAACGAGTTTTCTTCGTTTCTGAGCTAATTTCACACGAAAAAAAAACACTTGAACGTGGAAATGCAATTGAAATGCAATCAATGTTAGTTTCTCGGAATCGTTTCTCGGTAACCACACGGTACCACGCAAGTGCTAGGCGTTATAGATTCGTTTCCGACTAGAGGAACTGAGTTTATTTCCTGGACTTTCAGGTTTCAGGAAGTCTGACATTAGAAGAACAGGGTCCTGGAGTGATTTGATTTTTGAAAAGTTGAGATAGTACTGGCAAAAACAGAGTAACATGTTCGTATTGTTTTTTCAACTTGAGATACACACATCAGCGATCATTTTAAAGAAGTAATTGATGGTGTAATACATTGCGTCCAATACATAATACACTTATTAAAGAAAGACCAATTTTGAAATCACGAAAAAATTGGAAAATTACTTTAATTTGAAGTATTATTTGCATCACTTTTATATATAGGTCACTGGACTTTGAGAAATATATTTTACATTTTCTCAGGTGAGATGCATAAATTAATAAATCGTAGCGCTCTGTCGCCATATTTCCACATGCTCTTGTGCATTTCACACGAGTCCAGCGTCGTGAATATTAGTTGTACTATACTATTAACTGTTATATACAAATTAAATAATGCTTTTTCTTCATTATTATTCATATTGTTGTGTCTTAGAATAAGAAGAATAAAACTGAAGAAAACGCTTAAGAATCTCAGTGATTTGACTGCCTTGGATTAAGGGCTGCTCCCACCTCAAGAGTAATTTCAATGTCCAACCCGCACATATGTATGCTTAATAAAGACAAGTCCAGCGTGGAGATCGATATTTAGATAAAACCGTAATAATGTCACGCAGCAGTGGGGTGGGGATTAGCCCTCCCCCCACAATTTCATCTGAAATCTCAACAGAAAATGTTCCAGTGGAAACGTTCGAGTACTTGTCATTGACAATCGTAGTTGACCCTCCGGTGGCCCAGGGCTAGAACGCTTGCGCGTTTCGTAGTNCTATACTTTGTAAAAGTGTTACCAGAAGAAAACGTTTTGTTGTGGTTATTTAAGTCCTAGTACCCGATATATCATGCGAAAAGAAAATGTTCCAGTGGAAACGTTCAAGTACTTGTCATTGACAATCGTAGTTGACCCTCCGGTGGCCCAGGGCTAGTACGCTTGCGCGTTTCGAAGTCACCGCTGGGGGCAGAANGGGGCAGAAACAATTGTTATTCACTTCAATGTACATCTGTGACAATTGAAATGCGTACACTCCTAGTATCATCAACTCTCAACTATTACTAACTACTTCTACTTAACACTCCGCGCCCAACTAAGCGGTCCACCAGCTAACAATAGCCCCTATCACCCAACTCCTAACTTCTATCGCTCCATGCAGATAAGCTTCAATAGAACGCTTTTACAAATAGAACAAACAAAATATAAAAATTGTAATACAGTATCTAAATAATCGGTAGTTCCAAATTCTCGAGAATTAATCTGGAAAGTCCACGAAAGGTGAGGAAAGGAGAGTTCCACAAAGGCAATGTTGGAGTGCTTCCGAGTGGCTGCAATTGGGCTTCGTCCCCGTTCGCCTGGACGCCCGGTCGCGTTGGCGCCGCGTCGCTAGGAACCTCAAGGCAAGTGGCGCCGTCGCCAACAAGATCAATCGGAGTGCGGAAGTGGCGCTGGGGGTGAACACACGCCAACGAGCTTCATACGGGAACATTTCGGTTTCGTTGAAACGAGTGAAAAGGTCTCGGGTCATTTCGATGGTGGTCAACCTCTTCAGAATCGATAGTCGTCAAGTTTTGCATTGTTTGTAATACCAATCGGATGATAATAATAATATTAATATTCACATAGCTTTATGAGAACTTTTTCTAGATTTATCGTACTACGCGTTAATTATCATGATATTTGTGAAATTTTCGCCTATCGTGAAGTTGGTTGCCCTGAAATCTCCAGCTGCAGAAATTATCAGCAGTCTAGAATAATTCTACGTTGACGCAAAGTTCGTATCGATAAATTTAAAAATATAGGCAAAATAAGAGCGCAGCCAAATTTTACTCACAGTGTACATGCAAGTTATGTTCAATTAAACGCAGTTATTTTTTGCAATGATTAATTAAGATTTAGTATTATTAATTTCATAAATTGTAATAATTTGTACGTTGATCTTATTTTTCTTGTATATAAATTTATTGTCAAAAAACAGTACAAACTGCGTATGACCACGTGGAGGACAATANTTAACTTATTTAAAAATTACTACAGCAATTGCGTGATAAAGTACAAGACGGATTTAACATTTATTAAAATCAATAAATTCTTTTACATTGTAGAAGCACTGGTGCAGGAGGTAGTTTTTAACCGCGGATTTGAACAGATTCAATTTCATAATATCTTTTATATTCTTGGGCAGGGAATTATATAGAACGATTCCCGAATGGTATGGTCCCTTTTGGCAAAGAGTGGTTGACACTCTAGGGCGATGAATATTACTACTATTGCGTGTATAGTGTTCGTGAACGAGACTGTTTCGTATAAAGCAAGGGTGGCACTTCAGTAATTCGGTCTTAACAAACACGACCGTTTCATAAATATAAATGCAGGGAAGTGTTAAGATATTTAATTCCTTGAATAAAGGTTTACAAGAGTTTCGGGGGTGAGATTTACAAATTATCCGAACTATCCTCTTCTGAATTCTGAAAGTTTGAATACTCTGACCGGAATTACCCCAGAAGGTAATGCCGTAACGTAAATGGGAGTAAACGTTTGCAAAATATACGCAACGGGAAATACGTGGACTAACTGCGTTAACTAAGATTCGGAATGCGTAACACAATTTGCTTAATTGGGAATTAAGATTGTCAATGTGACAATTCCATTTGAGGTTGTCTTGAATATGGAGACCTAAGAATTTTGTATTTGTAACAGTTTTTAATTGTGTTCCGTTTAAAGAAAGAGAAACCTGGGGTAAAGATTTTGTGATACTATTGTGAAATGACATAGACACTGTTTTGTCAGTGTTTACAATGAGACGATTTGCATGGAACCAAGTCGAAAGGTTAGACAAAACTTTTTGAGCATTGGCGTGTTTACATAGTAAATTAGTGTCATCAGCAAAAAGAACCATTTTGCAATCTGATGTGGATGATGACATGTCGTTCACATACAATAAAAAGAGTATAGGGCCGAGAATTGATCCTTGGGGTACTCCGCAAGTAAGTGGCTTTGTTTCTGAAAGACAACGCTCAAGTATTTTATTTTTAGTATAGGATATTTCTACTTGTTGATATCTATCTTTTAAATAAGAAGTTAGCCATTGATGTGGAAGTCCACGAATGCCTAAAGAATGCAATTTGGTAAGGAGAATTCCGTGATCGATGACATCGAATGCTTTGGATAAGTCAAGAAAAACACCCTGAGGATTTTCTCCACTGTCTAGAGATGTGGTAACATCGTTTAAGAAGGAAAATATGGCGCTTGTAGTGGAAAAGGATTTCCTAAAACCGTGTTGATCGTCAGAGAGAATGTTATATTTTGATAAAAAATCTAGAAGACGCTTATAGAACAATTTTTCTAGGATTTTTGAGAAAGTGGGTAGTAGAGATATTGGTCGGTAATTTCCAATATTAAGTTTGTTTCCTTTCTTGTGTAAAGGTTTCACTTTAGCTCTCTTAAATATATTGGGAAACACCCCTTCCGATAAAGAACTATTAAAAATATTTACGAGTGGATTTAATATAGCGTGGGACGAAGATTTAACAATAAACTCAGGTATATCATCTATGCCTCGTGAAAATTTGTTTTTTAAGGAGCTGATGATTCCCATGACTTCACTGGCGTTAGTTTCGGAAGTGAACATAGAATTGGGTATGTGGGTGGTAATAATTGGAGGACATTGATTTGGATATATTGAGTTCGTTATTTTACCAACTTCTGAGAAGTGAGAATTAAACAAACTTGCGATGTCCTGAGGATTTGACACGATCTTGCCATCGTTTAGTAAAGAAACATTTTCTTCGCGATTTTCAGAAGTTGACGTGTAATTGTTAACAATATTCCACATGGCTTTCATCCGGTTGTTCGATTTTAGTATATGCCTGTCGTTTTCCATAACTTTAGCTGCATAGACTACTTTTCGGAGAATAGTCTTATATTTACGAAAATAATTATGGAATTCGGGTGGCTGGTTATAGCGTTTTGAAAGATAATATAAACGGCGTTTGTTTTTTGAAGAAATTCTTATCCCTAGGGTGATCCATCTATTGTATTTTTTTGTGTTAATTAACTTGCGTTTTATGGGAAAACTAGAGTTGTAATGTTTTAGGAATGTTGAGATAAATACATTGAATTTGTCGTCGGTGTTTTGGCAATTGTAAACATCTTTCCATGTTTCTTCACGCAAATAATTTACGAATATGGATTTATTTATGTCATTAAACTCTCTTGTAAATTTGTAAAGGATTTTAAGCGGTTTTAGTGTATTATTAATAGTCAATACTTGAGCAAGGTGATCACTGTATCCGGCGATAAACACTTCAGAGAGATACGAGATTCCATTGTTGACTATAATTTGATCTAGCAATGTTTGAGATGAGCCGGAGAGGCGAGTGGGGTCATTTATCGTAGTAATAAGGTTGAAGGAGTCGATAAGATTCTTGAATCGATTAACTGGTGAATGTGCAGAGTCGGATGTACTCAAGAAATCGATATTGAAATCACCACATATAACGATAGATTTAGTAGATTTATGTGCGATATGTTCTAAAACATTTTCGAAGTTCCGAAAAAATATGTCAAGATCTGATTGAGGAGGTCTATAAATACACAAAACAACAATACCGGTATCGGTCAGTTTAACTGCAGAAATTTCGAACACACTATCTATATATTATTTACGTTAACCCGCTTATGAGTGTCCATTCATTACACATTCATTATTTTACATATAAAAATTAATTTCACTGTTCACATATTTCACCAAGCTCATCAGCTTCTATTTGGATGCAAGCGTTTGTGGCTTTACAAGCCAGGTGGGCGAGGGGAAAGGTTGGTATGGACACCAAAGGTTGGCGTCCTCGGGCGACCACTTTCTTGCATTCAGGAGGGTTCAGTGCTGTATCTTCCTAGCCATTCACTGATTTCAGGGCTTCGTGAGTCTGATCTTTGTCGAATAAAGCGGGGACGACCACGCTGCCTCGGTCCCTCTGCAATATAAACAGAATTGTAATTTATGACAGCAATTTATATAGAAATTTAATCAGTCAAGTACTTTAGTTTAATAATACTTAGGTTATTGATAATATGAATTAATTCGAATTATTCAATTATTTGATTGTTTCATTTATATTTCATTTTTAGATTATGAGTACCGCTCGTATTACAATCTGCAGTTGAACCGTGTAAACGGGTTAACTTTCCGTTTGAAGTCCAATTATGGTTCACTGATACAGTCATTCTATGACGAATTTTCAGCATTGGAAATTGACAATTAATTCCGTTCATAAATGAATCTTCGTGTAATATTATCAGGAGGGATGAAACTCTGCAGGATCGATGCAAATCCATCGAGCGGCTGGGAAATTTTACGCGGAAAATTACGAAGGCAAACATCAGGTGTATCTATTTGAGCGTTGTTGAATCGTAATATAAATATTCAATGCAAGATCTCTTGAAACTTCCAACATTCTCAGGAATATTTTTCAGATATTATATTGTTGGATTGAAACTTTGGATAAAAAAATTTCTATCCCTGAGATGAAGCATTCCTAAAAAATATTTAAAATAGCAACTGTTTAAAAAAATTTAATCAAACATGTTATATGGCGAAGGATTTCCAATCATCAGATCAAGTTACTCGATAAGAAAAAAATTAAAGAGATTTCAGACATTTGCTCAGCCGATAACTCTATAAACGATCCGATAAATTTATGATTGTTCGTAATAAAGGGTATCGATACTATGGAATTATAACCCAAGAGAATAAATAATCCCACACACACAAATTGCCTGACTGGATTCCCAAAGTCACATAGCATAGTTTCACGATAAAGCCTCTGAGCTGACTTCCGAAAATGCCGAGTCAACAAGCGTTACATGCTAAACGAATAACATAAAGTTTTATTTGCAAAGACGTCTGTCTGCGGTATTTCCGCTGGGCGCTCACCTACAGGTTACTTTTGACTTCTCTGTGAAATGTTTTACAGTGCATCAATCCACAATACTCGCAGCCGATTACTATCAAATGATGACTGACACATTTCCCAGTAGCGAGTGAGCCGCCGTGTCATCTGGATAGGGTCGGCTGAGGGAGAATGTGAGCAGGTTAAGTGTCAGGTGTGGTCCGTGTTTGCAGGTTAGCAATATGCGTTCGGCGCATGCGCAGATGGTGCACGTCGTTTTCAAGGCAGGAAATAGAAAAGGACTTTCTCGTGATACGGTCCCTGTAGTACCCCTGCGTTGGGGTCCTAAGAATTTGATTTGAGACGGTTGGATAAAAAATGTTTTGTTGGAAACCGGGTTTTTTCATCATGGCTACAAACCGCTGCCAGAATTCGTCAAAATTAGAACTCGCGTTGAATAGTTTGTGGGTGTTAAATTACAAACATATTGACATTCTATCAGTATTATAACTCGCAGTTAACTTTTCATCTTATCTAGGAATTTTTGCTGAAATTTTCCAATCCGCTTCTGCCTTAGGGTCCTTGAACGGAATTGATGGGATGGTCCCTTGCTTGCTTCCGGAGAGTAAATTAGTTTATTGTCCCCCAAGTGGTCATACGCAGTTTGCAACGGCTATTTTGACACCTAAGTTTAATTATTTACATACTAATTGTTAATATCTAACAAACGAATAATTTTCGAGTTTCTAGTGAGCCACTGATGGAAAGTGAGAGATAAGCATGATATTATCATGAGAAATGTGGTTGTAAACTTTCCCCACGCATTAGGTGGATGGGGCGCCTGAATACTTGTGCAGTACGTAAAAATCCTTTAAAAAAATCCCTGGGTACGTGACGTTTCCTCCCCTACAGAACTGGGTGTCACTTTGGCTTCCGCTCGTGGTGTCTCCCAGCATCCACTTCGCTGTGACGTTGCTTCTGTCGGAAACGCTGTTTCAGCTGCTGTCACTGTTCCACTGCTCCACATTGCTTACGCGCTTTCGTGTCGTCCTTCTTTCTCTCTAGAATTCTCTCTGCTACACGCACGCCTTTCCTCTCAACATTTTAAACTCCAACCCTCCGCAATTGCTGTGATAATAAGAGAACCAATATAATGTGATATTTTTAAATCGAATTACCAGTCACATACGTTTAATGCATCAACGTATCGGTCCTTACCAATGAGAACCCTCATCAAGATGTGCTCTAGATAACACATATATGTACCAATCGTTACAAAATCAGTTAAAGAAGGATAATAAAACTAGTAACATCTAATAGAGGAAGTAATAAACATCATACATTCTTACAGAGGACATAGTGATTCAATCATTAAAAATCATTTTCTCTTAATGCAATTGTGAGGGAAGATTTGCAGTTATATATGTATTTCTTCCATACTCTTTCCACCCGAAACCCTCTTCTGGGGTTAGAGAGTGTGACATCCTACAGTTCTAAAAGCAAGGATGGTGGAGAGAATGCAGGGGACAGTTCCACATTATGTGCCCTATGTATGTAAATGTGTTATTTTTGTCTACTTTTAACTTTAACTAAGAATAAACCACATCGGGGCAACAAAAAATCACATGCGAAGTCTTGCCGGGTCCACTAGTCTTCTATGGCGTTCCTCCCATGAGGAAGTCCCTAAGCTGACCTGCAGCAAAGGCGAGTCAATTCACATTACGCACTAGACCGAAAACATTAGCTTAATTTTTTTAATTATTCATTTATTCATTCTTTTATTGCCTTTTGGCGAGGTTCAGATCATGAGACTTGCTCTTCCTCCTAACAGTTGGACTTGGGTAAGGGAATTGGGAAGGAGAGATGTTGTATTGCCGAGGAATTTATGGTATTCCAAACCTACATTTGTCTGGAGTAGATGAGGGACACCCCGACAGAAAACCTAACCTAGTTCGGTCGAGCAGAGTGTGAACCCACGCTCTCCCGCTCAGCGGCATCGTGGAAGCGAAGACGCTACCAATGGACCACGGCTTTTGGCTGTCTTCATAACATAAACAATTTTGAATTGCAAATGTGTGTCTATTTCCGCTGGGCGCTCACATTGGACTATTCTGTGGAATGTTTTACGTTGAAGCAATGCTCAACACTTGCACCCGATGACTATTAAATGATAACTAACGTTTCCCAGAATTCCCCGGGAGCCGCTCTGTAATAGTAGCATAGGATCAGCTGTGAAAGAATGTGAGGTTAGGTTAGGTTAGGTGTCAACAGAGGACGATGTTTGCAAGACAGGAATATGCGTGCGGCGCATGCGCAGACTGCTCCATTTTCAAGGCAGCAAATGAAATGGAACTTTCTCGTGGGACGGTTCCCGATACATGCCGTAGAGTGGATGTCAAAAGCTTTCAAGTTCAATGACATTACTCGCCAAACCGAGGCCATGGACCCTCAAAGAGCCACCGATGGAAGTCAACTTCCGGTGTGGACAATGGGTCCACTCTGACACTTCCTCCTCTTTGACTGGCAGATGTTGGAAACTTACTTTCAGCAGCAATCAGTTCCTCGTAGGGCAATTATCTGGGGGCGCCCGGCCAAGAAACTCCTGTATTGCAATTGGAGGAATTGCAGTGTATTAGTGCGCTTGGAGACCTTGGTTTTGAATGTCCTGAATTTTTAAAAATGAAAGGATGAACTATTATCCGGCAACTGGTCTATTACAATTTGACGGGCTCTAATGTCCTTGTGTTGGTGAGTACCAATAATAATAATAATAATAATAATAATAATAATTGTAATATTAAAATATTTGTACGTGAGTAACGAAATTAAGAAGATCTGGAAGTTAGATAGTGTACATTGTTCGAATTGTTTTGTCACCCACTGGTGTAATACCGAAGCATATGCTCCATAGTCTTAAGATTCTTAAGATTCTGGACATGAAAAAGAATATTTATATACTCATGCAAAAAGGTGACATTCTAATGATGTGCTTGACTCTGTAGCCCGTACATTCTCTTAGACCAGCAGCAATGCAGAGAAAATGAACAAAATAATAATAATAATAGTCTTTGAAGTAAAAAAAAACTCTGGAATGTTCAAGAAGTGATCATAGCGCCTATAATTTTATCTATCCTAGCACTAGTACCCGAATGCCTAGTCGATTCCATTTAAAAAGTCGAAATCAACACCAATATAATAAATAGAGTGCAACACAGTGTCCTTCTGTCCTCAACCCACATTACCAGAAATCTGCATGGAAATTTACTTCATTTTATTGTCTAATTAACAAAACCATAATTCCTTGAATAATACACCGATAAAGAGTAACTACAAGACACATTTAAATTAAATTAATTTATTTAGATATAACTAAGAATAACATTAATTTGAAGTCTGAGAAGAACAAACAAACAAAATCTCACATCTGTACAACTTATATGTATAAATAAAATATAGATATAAACGTGCTTACATTCTCTGGTGCAATAATGAGATGACAATTCAAGTCAAATTAATTTACAATTAGTGTACATGATAGAACAATTTATTTTAAATGATTGTTTGTAACATGTTAATATTAACTTGAGACCGTTCTTTAAATTCATTGTTTCAATGTAAACGGTACAATGAACGGCTCGAAATTGATAAGTTTATTACAAGCACAATAAATGAGATTACTGAAAGTTTAATAAATGGCGATGTGCTCGACTAGTTCAAGGCTTGCTCGTACTACCATAAGTTTGCGTCTCAAACAAATTACATTTAACAATCAAAGCTCAGAAAATAATTTTCACTTCATTACGAAGAGTAGGAACTTCATTAACAAATAGCATTACATCAAATTTACTATTTGTGGAGAAAATGTTTGGGGGATTTTCTTTATCTGCAACACTTGTTATCTAAGAATCATTCCCAATTTTGAACTGAGAAAAAAACCTTGTGATTGTATTCGATTGTTTTATATGTGAAGTGAATTCTATGGGGGTTTTGTTTTATGGTCAATTACTAAAAATAAAATATTATACTGAAGCAGAAGCTACTTTAAGTAAATAGTGGAACACCTCTGTCTCAATACATTACATCAGAGATGACCAGCGATTTGCCCACGGGCAACTGCAAGCAGTATAGAAGTAGTTGGAGATACTTGAGTGACTCCACTCTCTCTACCGCTTGGATGTAAGGAGTGTAAATTTCGAAACAGAGATACTCATGAAGCAGAGAAAATCAGTGTAACTTGCATTGTAAACTACATTTTTCAACAAAATAAAATTTTTGATGTGTACTAAGTACGTTGATACGTATGACAGACATATCTTTGATAATCTTACGATCGAACTTTGTAAATAAAGAATTATATTCGGATAAAGTTTATACAAATGTTTCTATGTAAATTTATACATTTCAGTTCTCTTTTACCTCCCCGACTTCTTATGGATTTTTTTTGAGCAGTTGTTTTAGATTTGCTATTGCGAATGGTTGTCATTTAATTATCTCCAAGAAATTGTGAATTCCTCGATTCTTTTGATGCTTTAAAGTTTTATTTTGTCAGAGCGACTAGGCTTAAGTTCTCACCCCCAAAAATAAGGTTTTAAATGATAGTTTGAACCATTATCTATCCAGTAGCGATGAATTTTTATACCCTTACGGCGCAAAATTTTGAATTATTTGACTTTAAATTACTATGAGCTAATAAGGGGAAACTTTCACGAGCTCATGATTTTTTGTATGAAAATAGGAACGCAATGACGTAAACATTTTCCTTCCTTACGGGGCATTTTCAAGAAGAATAAACAAAAAACTATGGAAAATACTGTTCTAACGGAAATAGCAGCCGCAACACGAGAATGAAGACAATGCGACCTTTGTCAAAGAAGAAGTCAAACGACAGTCTAAATTAATTATCAAGTTTTAAAACCACAAAATAGTTGTTCTCATCCAATATAAAAAATCATTAGAATGAATTATTAATTAATAAGAACTACTATTGTGATTATTTCCAAGTTTCGTGAATAGTTGGCAACTTGACTTCAGTCAACTCTCACATAATACCTTAAACAACTCATTGGAGAGTATCTCTCGTAATTGTAGTCCACACGCGTGTAAAGCCAGTCTTCTTCTGTCACTGACCAGAGAAACCCCCTGTCACCCCATCGCCCCCTGCATTTGGACGCGTGCTGTGATTTATGGGCGCGCGGCTTGCGGTTGATGGGCGTCGCCACTGATGAGGTAGTTCATTAGGACCCACATCGCACCTCCTTCACATCCCCTAAGCACCTACCCCCACCTGAAACACCTTCCCTTCACCACACACCTACGATTCTACTAGTGGCTCGACATGAGCCTCTCATTGGTTACTAGGGTTGCGAACTTAATGAGCTCACTGTCTCCGGTTTGAAGACTACGAGATCGAATCTTCATGAGAGTGGATATTTGCATAGCGAGGACCAAGGTTGGTGTCGGGGACGAGCTACATCGACTCACAACTCCCTTACCTTGTAATCCGGTCTCAAACATGAGTTATTGCTTTCGTCTGTACGTAGAAAGTCAATAAATAAGTCGCAAAACGGGATAGAGACAATAATAATCAAAGTGACTTCCTGACATTTATTTCACTTTTCGTCATAATGATCCTGTACATTCAGATAATCATCCCATCTCTTTACAACTCCTTGAAAGACAGTGACAAAGAAATCTTTTGGTTGCTGTCGCAGCCAACAAGTAACGTCTTGGATTACGGTATCAACAGTTTCAGAATGACAGTCACCCAATTAGTTTTTTAGGGGGCTAAACAGGTGAAAATCACTGGGGGCTAAGTCGTGACTGTACGGTGGATGTTCCAAGCGATCCCAACGAAATGTTCGTAACAGATCCTACGTTGGTCTTGCTGTGTGAGGGCGGAAATACTCATGCAATACTAGCGCGATCGTGCACTAACCACCTCTGACTGACAGACTGAGTACCTACGAAATGTTACGCATAGACGATAAGCTTACATATGCTCCTATCTGCTGGCAAAAATTGCACTCGTAATTTAAAACGTTGTAAGGGAATCTGACACTGGCTACTTTTATATTGACTAATTCTCGTATTACGAATACACGCCAGGTTGCTCCTTTTTTGTCAAACTATTTTACCTGATACTGAAAACAAACGCTGGGCTGCTTACCAATGCTTACCCGTAATCTTACGTGTTACGTATTTTCTCACAGAATTACATCCAGTGTTCATTCTGATAGACTACATTAGTAATATGTATTGACCGATTATAAACTAGTCTAACAAGCTTAAAATCAGTTTTCTTGTAATACAAGTTCCTAGAGAGCCTTATTGCAATGTTGCACGTACGTACCACGAAACATTGATGGCACATCAGTAAAAATGTATGCCTAGTTTTGACGATTATTACTGACAATAATGAGACGTAGCACTATTTTTCCGTGATTGGGAATAAACATAAGATGTGGAAGTGAGGAGGAAATCAGAAGGTGGGAAATTCCGTGGCTTCGTCCCTATATGTTACATATTTATCTCCCAATTCATCTTTCAGTGCGTTTTTCTGGATTCCGATTATGTATTTATTCTGTTCTCTTTTCTTATTTTCCCTGCCCCTTTTCTTGACCACGGTTCCCTCCGCTTTTTGTGTAGGTACTGTCCCGTGAGAAGATACCTGAGGTGACCTCCGGAAAAGAGCTGACCACCAGTGATACTTGCTAAAGCAAAAGCATTCGCTTCAGAACATAACAAAGTAATTGGTTGCAAAAATATCTGTCTGCGGTATTTCCGTGCTATATTCTGCGAGTGCTCACCTACAGGTCATGATTTTGGACTGTGGAATGTTTTACGCTGAAGCAATGCACAACCCTCGCACCCGATGACAATGAAATCCAAAACTGACCCATTTCTTACATTCGCGTGAGGCACTCTGTGACATCTGGATAGGGTCAGCTAAAGGAGACTATGACCGGGACGTCTGGATGGGGCCAGCAGAGGATGATGATTTCAGGTTAGGAATATACGTACGACGCATGCGCAGACTGCGCCATCCTTTTCAAGGCAGGAAATGGATAGTGATTTTCTCTTCCGGGGTGGTAAGTGTAGCCGCAAATGAAAAGGTGTCCAACTGAAATTTATTTGGATTCCGAAGGTGAAGTTCAATGACCCGAAGGCGCGAAGGGTGCGAGAGCTGTAAACGAGTTTACAAAACCTCCCTTGCTAAGACTGAATGAATAAAGAAGAGATGGAAAAGTTTCACCTACTTACTCTAACCTAGAATATGAGAAAGAGAGATGACGTTTGATGAATATCACACGTCTTGTGGAGACGATCACGACTCTCTACTTTTACTCTGTTATACACAACGAGCAAAATGAAACTGACCCAGAAAGGAATTGGTCACGAAATTGATCCTTGTTAACAAGGGAACTGCGCAGTACAGCAAATGCTGGATGTAACCACTCGAAGTAACCATCGTTGCAACATTAGTACAGTGGACAGCCGTTGCATAATTAGTGTTTGGTGCGCAATTTCTTTGTTTCCGCTTCGTAACATGATTCTTTCACAAACTGTTCGTGATCATTATATACAGATTCTCTTTAATCCATTTGTGGATCAACTGAGACTAAGAAACTGCACACATCGGCTTGAGAACCTTGTTACAAATGCGTGAGGTGTAGGGTGAGGACAGGACACTTAGCAGAGGCAGTAAAATCTCTTGGCCGCTTCGATCTCTTGATCTCTCTCCTTGTGAGTTTTACCTTTGGAGCATATTGAAGGGTCAAATGTACTCAAATAATCCTAAATCACTGGAAAAGCTTTTCAGAACATTGAAGACGCCATTGCTGCTTTCCCTTAAGCAGAGCTGCTACGCGTGTCTCAGAGTTTGATGAATCGAGCACAACGCTACTCCGACGTCAACGACAGTCATTTCCAGCATTGTCTGTGACGGGACAGTTCTACTGTTCATTAGCGTGGGTCAGTTTCGAGACTCAGTTGTGTTTTCCGGGGCAGTTTCATTTTGCCCATTCTGTAAAGAGTGTGTAAAGTATGGTTTCGAGCGTTTGGTGTGCAAACACGACTAGATGTCCGTCGCGTGCAGGACGTTTAGACGAAACGATTAAGCTGATTTAGTTTCAATCCCTCTTAGGCACACATGTTCTGCAGTAATACCACTTGTATTCAAAGGAAAAATGGAAAAAAAATGCAAAATATCCCGTTATTTGCTCAAAAGTTTAAAAAAGGATTTTTTTTAATGTGCGGTTTTACGGCTCGTCGACTTCGAGGTCATTAGAGTCCTAAAAAAAGGAATATTCCGGTTTATTGACGAATCAACTAAAAGAATTAAAATTCATTTACGTATTGATTTCAATTGTAAGAACTCCGTGTAAAAATCTGGTGTATCGCATTTCTTTTGATATATTGACGATCAGCAAAACAGGAGATTGAATAAAATTAATAGGATTGGTTATTTAAAATCATTATTATAACATTTGATGAAACTTTAGGTTATCGGTAAACATCGCAATGTGAAAGCAAAATACATATATTCAACTTTCAACTATATTTCCTTCTTTTACGTTTCTACAGGTATAATTGACCGAAGAGGACTCTGTAATTTGATAGATGTGACACTTTATTCCTGAAAATGGATGTACAATATTTCATTCCATCTTTATGAACAGAGATCAAATAGTTTGAAAGCGGGATCGTGGTCATGGAATGCAACTAAATAAGTTCAAGATTACTTCTGACTCTTGTTATGTATCTTATACAAGTATGTATGTACTTTGAGATTTCAGTTTATGTAGAAAATCTATGACTACTCGCTTGAACCAATTTATTTAGTCTTAACATATTGTTTAAATAAATAATCAACTTCTTAAAAGTTTCAAGAACGTTTTTGAATCCTGAAAATTACTTGTAGCTAGATATGCATTGTCGAGTCGTTGCATAATATCATGTAAATTTCTGTAGATTGACCAGGAGTATTGTTATGAGTACGTTAGTAATTTGTAGATTTATTTTGAATTTTAAATATACATAATGAGTATGATTCTGAGTAAAAAATAAAGAATCTTGTAAATGTAAATTAGTAATTAGTTTCTGTTCAGAAGTTGTAAATACAGTTTCTGTTCAGAAGTTGGTAGCATTCGAACAAATGAATGGTGCTATTTTCCGCATTGTGAACCCAGTGGCGCGACTCGACACACCTTCGGGGGTGATCGATGTTCATGTGTCTGCTCCAAGTTTCGCCCCATCCCCACCCCCCGGCGCCTGTCTCTCGCCTGAGAGCGCGTACGAGCGTTGACAAGTGAAGGAGCTCGGTTCTTCCCCTGAGCGACAGAGTGACAAACGCGAAGCGCGTGCCTGCTTCGCGGCGACGGCGCCAGACAGCGCCATGGTCACCCTTCACGCTTCCAAGACATGAAGTACGCGACTAAGAACACTGACACTATTCACTGTTAATAAAACTAACCTTTGGCTGTTCAGTTTTAAAACAGAAATTGTCTCGGCCCCCCCACTCTTACGATAACTAATTAAACCTAAAATCTGATAATACATTTTTCCCATAACACTCTTAATTGACTGCCACAATTCATGCCACAGTTTTTTTTTCTTCAAGTAACTGTTTTTCTCACTAACTTAAATGTAATCTATAAAAATTTTAAATTTCCAATAATTCAATTTTAAAACGTAAAGGAATAATAATACGAAAGGATCACAAAAAAATTAAGGAGTTACAAATAAGATCCGTCAGTGACGACGGAGTTATAAAAATGTCAAACATGTTAATTTGAAATTCAAACATAGGAAATGAATAAAAATTAATACAAAGTATGCAAAGAATCTCATATAGGTCACCGAGACTTCAATTCTCATTTAAAGAAGATTTAAAGACAATTAATTGGAGATGGATAAGTACACGACGAAGAAGCAGAGACCCCAGATCACATTATGTGCGAATGTGTTATATGTGGCAAGGAGAGAGCACATTTTATCAACGAATAAATTACTATAATTTTTTTAACATTGACAAATATAATATGTTAATAGAAAATAGATTAAAATTTGAACTTCTCCAACGAATTACTGCAGACCTCGGGCAGAAAAGAAGAGCACTGATGATGCGATACTTGAATTCAACGCAAATGATGTTTAATGATTTATGTATGTATCGTGTGCATGTAACCTTGTAATGACAGTGCTACAGACATGATGATCCATTCATAAATTTCAAAGTGGACCTTGGATCTATAACAAATGAAAAAAAAATTGTTTAATCATGTTTGTGACACAAGATAAAATCGAAGGAACGCCTTCTCAATCTTTTTCGAAAAATTGTCAGAGTTCTTGTATCGAGCTCTTTCCCGCGTGAGCAATTTCTTAAAATTCAAACGAAAACTTCTCGTTCACGATTGTATTAAACGACTGTTTTTGTCTATTAGAAAGTCAAAATAACATTTAACTCTGAAAAAAAGTTAGATCACTGAATGGCGTATGCGGTTTTAAACTTTCTTATTCTGCAGTAGGTGAAGTGAAATGACCTGAATGAGATACGGTGAACAACAGCGTGAGTTATTTAGTAAATAAATTATACTACCATATTTTAAACTTGATAATATATAATCATAAATTTAAATTTAGGTATGTTAGTATTTATGTATCCTGGTTCTTAGCTGTGAAATATCAATCCTGTTATTCAGGTTATTATATTATCCTACACAGATGAATAGAAAAAGAATATTTTTAATTTGAGAAGGTAACATTTCCAAAAAAAACAAACTTTCTTTTACGAAAGAATAGAAATATTGCGTTCAAAATCTATGTACTGCTTAATGAGGAAATCCGAAGATATTTGTGGCTAAATTATGATGATTTGAAAGATTCGTGTTAGCTCATTACCTTTAGAACAATTTATATCTAATACTTCTAAGTCCATTCTTATCGTATACTTGTATCCTAATTACTATGTTACGTCCATAATTCGCACATGCAAAGGTGGGAAAACTCAAGTATTCAATANTGTATCCTAATTATTATGTTACGTCCATAATTCGCACATGCAAAGGTGGGAAAACTCAAGTATTCAATAACTAAAAGTTAATGTGACAAGACAACGTGGGAAGTTAGAAAACCGGAGAGCAAAATGGTGGGTGGCATTGAGTCCCAGACTTCGACAAAGTACTGAAGTGTTAAAAGGTTGAACCAAGAAGCTACTCCGCGGGAAGTCTCTCTCCTCGCCATCAAAGTACAAACTTCCATATTATGCGTGAAGTCTCGGAAACTCTACGCGGCAAATTAAAAGAAAAATTTTGAGCAAACTTGCAGAAAGCTCCCATGCTGTTGACAATTTTCTGGACGAAATTAAAAATTATGTAGAGCAAGCAGATAACAGCTGCGGCTAATGAACTTAACACTCTTGGTTTCGTCCCACTTGTAACACAATTTGCGTTATGATCGTTGGGTCTTTAATCAGACGCTGGCTGAGACACTGTTTTATTGCACCCCTTTCTTTTCAGAACCACGCCCTGACGACGCCGAAGGCTCTGGAGCGTCTTCTTTCTTAACTTCAATTTATTTTCTTCTTTCTTCCATATCTCTCCAGAAACCCTTCTCGACATAGTTCCATAGACCTATTATCATGTTACCACAGACGACGCACAGAAGAGGTGGCTGGGTCTATATCATATATGGTATAGAGATATTAAGATAGAACATGATAATATGAGATAGAAGATGTTATTTACTATCGCCCTCTCTCTCGCACATCGTTGGGTGGGGGAAAGGTATTGTGCGCAACAGCCACCGGTCGGGAGTCGATGTCTGAGAAAGACAGAGATACCCTTCGTACAACCGGTACATATGATCGCTATATGATCCAAGTCAGTCAAATCACTAAGATGTATAATTGTTGTATTTATTTTTATTCTACTTGTTATAAAACACAATAATATGAATTATAATGATAAAAAACAATATTTAATTTCTATATATCAGTTAAATTTACGGTCTAATCAATATTCGGGAACGCTTGATATGTGAACAGGAGCGAAACGGTTTTTTGATTAATGCATCTCACCACGGAAAAAGTTACATAGGTTTCTCAAGTGTCCGGGGACCTATAGATAAAAGTAATGTGAAAAATACTACGGAAAATTTACTACAAATCAAAGTAAACTTCCATCTCTTTCCTGATTTAAATGTTGGTCTTATTTTGTAAATAATTGTTTTCTCCATAAGACGCAATGTATTACACCTTCAAGTGCACTTTGCAATTATTTCATTCAAATCGCTGGTGACGTATGTTTTTTTAAGTTAAAATCACAATAAGAACATGTTACTCTACGTATTTACGCCAATTTAAGATATTTTAGTGATTTAATTCTACCTACGATAGTACTACATTCAGTCGATGCTCATTTCCCGGCTCGCAGTTCGCTTGCCATTTGTTCGTGTAGTTGTTGGTGCTATCTGTCGGCAGAAACTGAAAGTAAACCGGGTGCTTCACGAAGCGAACATTACTTTCACTCGACGCTTTGGTGACATGAGGCCCACATTCACATTGACCTCGTCACGATGTCTAGAACGGAATTAAACTTCTGGTATTATAACTGTGTCCAAAACCCCTCCATTTCTAATCAATGCTTTAGTAATACAGTCGCACCTCGAGAAATCGAACTTAATAAATCGAATTTTTATTATTCACCTTTCCATATCATGCTATTTTACCTCTGTATTTTGAAGCGCCGACAGTAAAAATCACGATGATTCGAATTATCCCATCCGTGGAACTAACAGCACAACTTTTATATATCGAAGTCTTTTGAGAGGAAACCTCAATAATTGGAATTTGATTTTGTACTTTTGAGTTTGTCTCACGTTTTGGGGTTCAAACAATTTACAAACTGGCATTGAATAAAGAATTCTTTATTTAAATGGCACTCACCATATAATATTTTATTAATAGACTAATTCAAAATATATAGTTTTGTACAATTTCGTGTTTTTTTTATGAACCTAAAAACAGTGATATAGTTTTACTGCATAGGCTGTAGTCTACTGCAATACAATTTATGAATACTCATCGCATTGAAAACTAAAATCAACTTCTTGAAAATATGGCAATTGATACAGTTAAAACATTTATAAATCACAAATTTTATTAAATTAATTTAACGTTAATTCAGTACTGCCACATATTAATGATAACATTTACAGCTACATCATTAACGGTAGGAAAGTAATTCCACGTTATTTATTCCACAGCAGCGGGATGTTTTCATAGTCACCTTCATAAATTGAAGCTCAGTATTTTGAATAAATCGATGATCCGATTTCTTACCGTTCCCCGCGAGATTCGATTTATAAAGCTGCCACTGTATAAAGCGGTTTTAATAATGTTTCTCTGACGAATTAATTGATCGANGCGGTTTTAATAATGTTTCTCTGACGAATTAATTGATCGACAACTCTAAAAATTATAGTTCTTATATCTCACTACATTTTCTTATCACACACATACATACTCTAAAACGTTTATTAAGGTAAGAAAATCATAAATCCTATAGATATTTAAAAATTCAGGATATTAATTCCGTTTTCACTCGTCTTTATCCACAGGACTTTAGATCTACACAAGCACTGAAGGTGAGCGTGAAGAAAACCAGCTTATCCAATTAAAATGCTAATTCTGTGTATGAAAATGATTCTTAAAACCATTTTATTGTCTACTAAAAAAGTGATTTTTGTAATAACAAAAATAAAATAAACTTATCACATTATATTGCATGAAAATAAGAGTCACTCAATAGAACATCATAAGTCTGATACCTTGATTTTTAGAAATTTAAAAAGAGCATACGTCAGCGAGGTTTATGATGTGTATTATGTGAATGGTTGTACAAAACGTTTCAAAAAGATAAAATATGTGACTGATGCAGGTAGTGTTGTTATACCTACATTAAAAAAGAACGTGTGTTTTATCGAATTTTTCTTCTGCCCGTTTAAAAATCATCGACTGAATTCTCCTCACAGAAAATACGTAACTTCCGAATTGGTTTTGTCTGTTAGGGGGGCGCCAGTTGAGATAGTTAAAATGCCCTAAGTCCTAGATCTTCGAATAACCCGGTTTAAAGTTTTCCATAGCCCAAAAAACATTTGTTTCCACGCTCAATAGGTTCTCTACCCCTCCTCCCTCGCGCAATGGACAGAAAAACGTCCCTTAGTCACATTAACGAACGTATTATTATAAAATTCTTTGGATATTTCTTACTTGTAGTAGGTCTATACTCTATGTTTACGGGGCTCTATTTAATAATTTTCTTAGCTTTACTTAAAATACTTGGGAATGACCGAGATAAATGTATCTCTCCTCTGTAGGCGCCCTCCTCTGTAAGATAAATTTCGAAATTCTAAACTCTCGGAAGCAGAGAACTGTTGAAGAATCGTTTCATCGTATCTGGGTTCCAAAGTGCACCTGTGTCCAATTCGTGCTATCAGTATCCAAAACAGCAATGGGAGAAATGGGTAAGATAAACAACGATTTGTTTTTGTACCATTTGTTTTCAAATATTCTGAAATGCAAAGTAACTTAGAAAGAAACAAGAATCGATAAAAACGCATTTTAATAAATAAACTTTAAAATCAAAAAAGCAGTCGCAAGCAACGAATGGGGCAATAAACTTAAAAGTTAAACATTCTGAAAACCCAACACTTTTTTGTATACATTGTTACAAAAATTTTATTGAAAACTTATGTCCGTCCTTTATTCATAGTAAGAAGTAATTATAATTTGTTTAAGTGTTTTATCAGAATTTTTATTTTGCTGTGGAATTTTTTTTTGCAATGTGCAAGAGATTATACCTGACTCTATTCTGCTGCATGAACGCCGTTTTAATCAAAAATGATTTTATATGTACAGTAGTAGAGCGTGGGTTCAAACCCCGCTCGGCCGAACTAGATGAGGTTTTCAGCTGGAGTTTCCCTCATCTACCCCAGACAAATGTCGGTTCGGTAACATTAGTTTCCCGATAACCCAACATCTATCCTTCCCAAGTCCAACGGTTAGGTGGAAGAGCCTCAGCGCCTCATGACCTGAACCTCCTTTTGCCAAAAGGCATAAAAAATAAATAAAATATAAGTAACACTGACTCTAAGTTTAAAATATATCATACTCAACATATTAGAACAAAGCATAACTAGTGTAAATGGTTTTTCATGAGTCGCTTCCTCTCCAAATGTACTTTATGATGAACTATTTATTTCCTTATATACAGCATAATATCAAAGCGTTTATTACGAATTCTAGACATAATTACTATAAACGTAAATAAAGGAGTATTACTTGGAATCTTATAAATTTGATGAAACATTAAGGAACGTTTTTTTCTTCCTTATGTTGAATGCAATAACGGTGGTTGTACAGGCTGGGCATACAAAAATTGCGCGGAAAAGAATTGTTATCCTCAGTAGGAATCGACCCTTGTTAATGAACAGGAGAACTGCACGATACATAAAATGCTGGAAATGACCGCTGATGACGACGATGCAATAACACGCGGCCTTCAGAACCTTGTCACGAGTGCATGAGGTGTTGGGTTAGAAGAGGACAGTCAGCACAGGCAGTGAAATCTCATGACCACGTCGATAGACTCATCTCTCTCCCACAAATTTTTACTTGAGGGGAAAATTAAAGGGCCACTAGTACTAGTACCCAAGTAATCCCCACACACTGGAAGAGATACAGCAGAACATTGAAAACGCTTCTGTTACTATCCCTGAAGCAGAGCTGCTACGCGAGTGTCATAAATCGAGCACACAGCTTCATCGACGTCAATGGTTCCAGCATTCTGCGGTGGTCAATTCTCCTGTTCGTTAGCTAGGATCAATTCGTGTCACGGAGGTTGTAGTTGCACTGGAACTATTTTGATACTTATACGTACATAGTTGCAGTCGCGTATGTCCTTTGCACACACACAAATACACGAACCCTGCACCAAACGCATATGCATCCATGATGACTTACATCATCATTATAACAATACGACAAGCAGCACGTTTTGTTATGCACTTTGAAGAAGTTTGATATACCCGTACTGTAATACAAGTAGTTCAGCGTATAGTCCGTGATTCAAAGATGTGTGCAATCACGTTTTTCGTATATCTAACATATATAAAAAGTTGTATTTCAACGTTAAAGACAGATAGATGGCAACACTGATCTCGTAAACCTTCACGTTAACTGCGGTCAACTGTGAGATTATATCCGGCAGTCTGTGCACGTAAGCGTTGAGTTAGTTTTATTACACATTTTAGGACGTATAAAGCACTCACACTGTAACCTTTGACTCAAAGTTGTGCCCAATCACAATTTTATCGCAAAAAAACGACACAACCTGGGAGATGTCCACGCTGGGATCCTGAATGGGACGGAGGTCTAAAGAGCGTCTGAGGGGTGGAACGAGTCAATCGAATAAAATAAACTGAACAAAAATATATAATTCGAAAATTGAGAAGAGTTATGGAAATAGTATTTCACTTCGCTTTGCGTTGACCATCCACTTGATGAATGGCCTTCACTATCATATCAACTTTTCTTAAATTCTGTTTTACATCCTGCCCCCGTTGTAAAGTGTTTTCGCTTGAAAAATAATGTGGTTGCAAATTAATTTATTCGTAAAAATTTGTTCATTCTTAAGAAATAGCTTGTAAAAATTATTGTAGCTGGGGACCCTCCATGTGTCTACCATAATACGGGGTCCCGGAAGGGATAGTTACGTCACTGACGATGTATGATAATTTGAAGATTAGATCGAATAGTTCAATTCAAACCCATTAAACAAATATTTTGTTAAACTTGAATGTATTGAACAAATCAACCTTTTCCTTGTGGTTACTGCCTCTCCTTCCGACTGAGGCCTCTCTCGCCTTCCGGTATTTCAAGCACGTCCTCCGATTTCGTGTCGCCGAAGAGGAACAAGCGCATTCTTTGTGGATGGAACGTGCACCATCGTATTGCCTTCCTTGTATTCCCAGATAGTAGCATTAATGTTCGTCGGAACGATACTAGAAAATGACATTTTCTTCTGCGCAATCAACTCTCTCTTATCTCCCTATTTGAATTAGTTTATTATCACCTTGATTTTTTAAAAATCGAAAACTATGTAAATAGATATGTACGGTTACGATTTAAAACTAATAGAACCTAACGCTTGAGATTCCGGTGATATTTGTTTATTACATTTATTTTAAATCTAAAAACATTCAGACATCATTCAAACAAAACCAGAGCTACAGAAAACAATTTATGAGTAAAAAACATACTACATTTTATCGTTCATCTTCTTCGTAATATTTTATTTAATGAACTCGCTTTGCCCGGTTTGACTCAAAAGTGTGCAGGGTATGCCTTGTATAGATTTGGGAATCTCACTTTGCCCCCTTAAGAAAAGCACTGGGGGTGAAATCTCTAGCGAGCGAAGCGATTGTATATCGCAGAAATCATCTGAGTATCTTAACTATTGAGGTTATTATCATAGTGACTCAGATATAGCTGTGAAGAATGTAGAAATGACATCTCCTAAGACGGTGTGTGTTCCAGGCTGCCGAAAACTCATACTACTCAAATACGAGGGCATGTCAATATATAAGACGCAAACGTCAGTTTCCCTTGTACCGTATTAAATTACGACCCCATTTTGTTCCAGAGTGTTTGTTGCTTGTGGTATAGGTTACGTGACATCTCGTAGACACACAGTCAGTCAGAGGCAGCCTGTGCACGATGGCGGTTGTGTAGCATGAGTGTACACGAGAAGAACAGCGTGCAGTTGCACATTTTTGTGATCCAAAGGAATGACCACAAAAGACGCGTATCGTGAAATACATCCCGTATATGGTGACAACTTTTTCTCACATACAGTTATGTTCAATTAGATCCAGAAGCTGAGTAAGGAAAATACAAAGCATCAGACATGGGGAGCGTCCTGGTCGTCCTGCTGTGATGTCAATATTCTGTTGGGAACGGTTGGAACATCCATTGTATAGTCCCGGTTTACCTCCCCCAAGCCAGATATTTTCATATGTTTCTACCCCTAAAAATCATTTGGGTGGCAATCATTTTGAAACTGATGATTTCGTAATCTAAGAGGTTACTTATTGACTGAGAAGGCAACCAAAATACTTCTTTGCCACGAGCTTTCAAGGACTTATAAAGAGGTGGGATAAGTGTCTGAATGTACAGGGTGATTTTGTCGAAAAGTTCAATAATGTCTGGAAGTAACCTTGATTATTATTACCTCTGATTTATTAACTTATTATTGCCATGGGTAATAACGAATCTGATGAGAGTATAAACGCATTGAAAACTGAAGTTACTGTGCTCGCAGCGAAAGAAATGGAATGAAGGAGGAGTCTAAAGACCATGTGACAGTCGAGGAACCGATGTCGATATTGCGAGGTTGCCAACTCTTCCTCTCGCTTTATACACGTGGGCGTTTTACTTGCAGAATCTGAGGGAGTTTACGTTCGGATGCTAACACCTATAACGGTCGATTCGCAGAACAGGCCAACTCTCACAGACAGAGGGCTTGATCACTAACCTTTGACTGAAATAACTGTGCATGACGTTAGTTTTTCAACGGGTTAGAGCAACCTTTGTGTGGGTGCCGAGGCATGCCGTCTGGAATGCGTGGATCAACTCTAAGATACCCCCGCCCCCCCGCGCAGCAGACATATGACGACACAAAGTCACTTTCGCGCCAATAGTTACGTCACGTTATTTTTCTTTCGCGGCGAGATTGAGGGTTCCATCCAACGACTGCCAAGGGAATTGTGGGAGACGAGGTGAACCGTGTGTGGGTGAAACCGCTGACAGCTGAAGGGGATGAGAGGAGAAAAGGGGAGGGGGTGAAGGAAGGAAGGAAGGGTCAAGCATCCCCACGACAGACGGTGCCATGCCACATGTGGCAGTCAGAGACTGCTCCGAATACCGCATGATCGATGCCTTAAGGCGACGCGGTGTCGCGTAGGGTGTCAGACAAGGCAAGGGGGACACAGAAAGGCATGAAGTGACAGTCAACATATGTCAAGAGAAGCTGTAACGTAAATTATTTCTCCTAAATTATGCTAAATACTGACTTAAAATATTCGTTTATTTGTGATACATAGCACAAACTACAGATAATCTTAATATGTAAACAATAAATATCTACAATAAACTCTCTTGATAGTATTTTAAGATCGCATTAGCAATAGTATCTAAATACCCACACTATGTTCGCAACTGATGCGAGTGTCTGTGTTTAATGACAATTCTATCGCAGCAGATAAGAATGCGTTGCAGTGGCCGCTCAGTTCATTTCTACTTCTGAAATGGAACACTGAATGGACTGATAATTATTTTGTTTATATTGTAATATTTTCTTGTGTTCACGTTGTAAGCTTAAAATTTTTCACCTGTCAAGTAACTGTCCATGGAAAATAAGTGGTGTAATATA
>NNCF01137206.1:103149-136888 GCA_002313205.1 Laupala kohalensis
TTTCCATTAGTTTCCATACTAGAAAAGATTACGTGCTGAAGGAAATGAAGATGGATTAATTTTATGTTACACGTGTTATCAAGTAAACCTATATCACTTTTTAATCTTTTCTGGACTTAATTTTTCTGATTTTTTTTTAATTCTCCAAAATAAGAATTTTTTTAAAATTCTTAATCATTAGGTTCGAATATACAATTCTAATATTACAAAATATTTGACAAAAACCTTACAAAAATTAAAGAGTTATAATTATTGTTAACAATTTTATTGTACTTAGTATTAATAACATCATTTCCGACTCATGTGCCCCTGTAAGGGCAGATAGCGCAAAATAACTTTCTTGGTTTTATTGCAGCTGTTGTATTAAATTGAAGGATAACAAAATAGCAATGGAAATGTATGAAGACAAATCAATCAAAATTATTTATGTATAGTTTTGCAAAAATCTAAGATTAAGATTTTTTTATTGGTCTGTTGAATTCTGCGCAGACTCTCCTAGCCTTACGTTATAGGAAAGTGTACCATTAACTACAGAAACATGAAAAGATTATGTTCAATGACTATAGTCATAAGATGCATATTTTTAAATATTCAAACAATACAACTGAAATTATTTTGCTGCAGCTTGTTGATTACTACGATTGCTATGCATTTTGAAGTTTCTTTTCATGTAAACAGGTGTTAGTGCTCTTATAGAACATTGATAGCACTATTTAAAATTATAAGCATATATTGATTCAATACAAATTACCTTCCAAAATAAAATTGTATTGGAAAATATAATAATTTTACTGCTCTGAATAATGCTATTATCATATAAGTTTTGACGGAAGATAAGAATATATTGGAAACTTTTTCTATTTGTAATTAATTAATGTTATTTTTTCCAAAAATCAATCACTACCATTTATATGTATTCATTATTTCTTCAAGTGATATTTACAGAATGTTTCAACGCTGGAGCTATTCAAGCGAGTAGGTTTTATTTGATCTTTTTACTATTAATTTTACCGCTGTATTAATTTTTTGCCAAGAACAAATCAAATATGTTTTTTACTTCAAGTGGAATTTTTGTATACTATTTTCTATTCATAACGAACAAAATTTTAAAAGATCGCATTATTCCGAGTGTATACTGCAAGTACGGAAAACGTGGCTTGTATTTTTTTTCTCTTGGTAAGTAGACCACTTTTATTTTAATCATTTTTTACAATTTATTTATCGTCTTGTTTTCCACCATCCAGGTAACTATGTGAAGTAACAATAATTACAGATCATACGAAAATACATCTTTACTAAGCTTGTGATTTTTTAAATGTCGAAAAATCTCATGTTTGTGGTCGTATGGTTAAAATATACACACAAAACGGAGTGATTTTTTAATAACTCTGTATTTGAGAATCCTCTAATTTCTTCATATCAGATGCTAATTTATTCAGTTTAACTGGATTGGTGTCCGGTTGCAGGTTGGAATGAAACTAAAATTATCTAAGCCTGACATTTAAAAATGTAAATATCTACTGAAAAAAAACGAGAATATACCTAGAAATTGAAGAAATATAATTACTTACGTCAAACTATCACACAATAAGTAGTTGTCTACTTTATAGAATTAAGTAATTGAAACTGAAAAGAAAAATTAAAGCTAGATTAGAACAAAACCACTTCGAAAAAGTAAGATATAATGTCATTAAGTCCAAATGATGTGTATTAATAAAAATAATTGTGATAAGTATAAAAATTAAATCTAATAACTGAAAACATGATAAAATAGCGAATGAAAAATTATTTATTAACCAAAGCTGAATTAATATAGAAACATTCTATGCGTATTGAACTAGACTTAACTTGAATTCTACACACTATAGTCCATCGTTCTACACAATTTCACCGCAAAGTTAACTCCTCTTAATCGTCCCGGGAATTTGAACCAGGATCTCGTGCTTTAAGGGCAGACGTTTTTTTCATTTATTTATTTGTTGTCGCGTCTACGTCTCACAAGATACACATGTATTATTCACCAATACCATCATCATGATTCTTTTATAAATTTACACCTTTAATTGTCCTTATCATATCTTTTAATTTCAATGTCATCCGTGCTAGCTGTTTCCGAGTCATTCTTTTATTAATTTTATTTCATCCATAAAGTCTTCGAAAATTTTGTGACTCTTCTGTTATATTTTTTCCCCTGGCGTTATATGTTTTCCTTGTGTAATTCTCCGGATATATGTCCACGTGTTTCTTGTCCCTCACTGCACGTACACATGCTGCCATTTGCAATGAGGAATCTTCTCTTGTATCTCCACGATTCAAAATAAGCTCAGCCAGTATACATTCTTGGTTAATCCATTCATCTGTATATATCTTACGTCGCGAATAAACTCGTAGTCGTCACCACCTTCACCTTCCTCATGCGTCATAATGTGCGGAACATGTCGAATACGTCACCACGTGTTAGGTAAGTGAATTCAAGTCATAGACACCGAGAGCACTCCCAAATAAATGTTTGCCTATGTTTCGCCGTTTAATTTGTATTTGGCTTGACGTCTCCAGTTCTATAAGGAAGTGAACCCGGCATTTCTAAACATAGTCTTCTTCCACACGTGCATTTCGAGATAGGAGGTCAGGAACGCCCTAACGAGCAACAAACACTCTTTCCTTGCATAGTCTAGATACACATGTCACCCACATCTGGGTTTACAGGGAGCACCCGAGATAAGTTCGGGAAAGCTCCGGGTCGGGTTAAAGAATGCCCAACATGATTCACAACAAATTATACAGTGGAACCCCTCTTAACCGGCCTCGGATCAACCGATCCTCAGATTAACCGTAGAACAGTTATTTTTTCCTACTTTCAGTGTAAGAGCTCGAACGTATTCTTTGACGGGTCTTTGCTGGAAAGTGAAACTAGGACGACGCGACGTTCGGTGCGCAATGTGTTCGTGTTGTTTTGGGCAGAACGGGGGAGGGGGAGGGAGTTATCCAGTTCGATTCCTCTCTTCCTACCAGATCTAATGAGTTGCAATGACAGTCTCATTTGATGGTTTATTCGTGATAACCAGATGAAACTGATGACTGTTTTTCAACGAAAATCGATTTTTCACGGGAACCTCGGATTTACCGGCAACAGGTAACTGGTCAGGGTCTCAGTCCCGACCAGACCGGTTAATAGGATTTTGCTCTATGATGATACTGGGGTCACATTTAAAACTCGGGGAACGGGACACCCGGTACATTCTTCTACGGTGCATTATTTGGAAAGAAGAGATGAAGACGTGACGTGGAGGAAGCCTGAATGATAGACACTACTGCGGGACAGAATTAGGTTCTCACCTGGAACCAGTACTCCAAGTTAGTCAAATCACTGAGTTGAATATTTTTTTTATTATTTTTATTGTAAGTGTTTTAAAAAACTACAATATGAATTGGAACGAAGATAAATCAGTTCAAGTTAATAGTTTAGTTCAGGTGAGACACTGGGATGAAGTGAGACGATCCGTTCCTTCAAAGATTGTTTGGATGGCGTTGGGTCGATGACGAGGTGATGGTTTGGAGATGATGTGCAGTTGAGGTTGAATTACGGACCGCTTATTACGTGCAGATGCCCTCACGAGATAATCTTCAGGTTGAGAATAATTCCCCCAACTGTCGCCTGGTACAAACGGAAGGGGAAGTTGTCGGCTTGCTTGCCGAATGATGGGAGTACTAAATCAGATTTGATGTTGACTCCTCGGACGAATTTTGCAGACAGTGAGTCCTGGCTAGCTTTGGTCGATCGATAGCGGGTCGTCGTGACGTCACAGGTTGACCGTATCGATTGTACATCTGGGTGGATGGCGTGAATATTACGTAATGTCAGGTTATTGTAAATTGTTCTGTTGGGGAAGTGCAGCCTCGTGGATTCCAGTATAAGTAATAAATGAGTCGGTAATTAATTAATCCAGCCATGCTATGTGCAACCATTTCAACTATTTTTTTTACTCAAATGCATACATTTTGAATGGACCTATGAGGTTTGAAGAAATTGTTCACAGAAGCTCAACAATCGAGAGATGTCACTCAACTGGCACAAGAGCATAGAGTCCAGAGATTGTTCACTTGTCTAATGATACGATATCTAAAAATGCCCGAACAGGTGATTAAAATTATTTTAAGAGTAGTTGAAATTATCTTCTCCCGAAGGGTTATACATTCAAATAGATCTTGTGGAAAGGGATGTAGTTACGTTTCACTGAAAAGTGTAAGGGTTCTTCCGACAAAACCTTCACAGTCATCAAAGGTCATTCAAAGATGTGAGTAGTCGTGGAGTGTAGTACTCGTGATGTGCGGAATGGAATAAACGACATTAAGTCGAACATTTTTTATTTCAAATCTTAAACCTCTTCAATATTTTTGACAATCTTTTATTTATGTTATGTCTTTTGGCCTGCTCTTCCACCTAACCGATGGATTTGGGAAAGGAAAATGGGAAGGCTAGATGTAGGGTTACCGGAGAACTTATGGTGCCGAATCGGCATTTTTTTTTTTTTTGAGAAGGTGAGGGAAACCCCAGCTGAAAACCTCACGTAGCTCAGACGAGCAGGGTTTGAACCGCCGCTGTCGGTACTACACCACCAATCTAGGTCTTCGTTTGTTGATCCTCGTTTGTTGATGTTTAAAGTTCAGGAATGCATTCATTTAAGTTATGGCTTTGCTCTTTTATGAGTTATAATAGTAACTACCGGCTCACTTTCTTTTCTTCACGATACGACATCTGATAAATCAGATTTACACCACCACTATAGTCTAATAGACATTGGTCTTGCCAACCAGGGAGGGTCCAGAATTTGATTCTGGGAGGGTCCCATGGAGAGAAATATCAGGGAATGAGGGTCCCTTCCCCGGAAATTATTATCAAATTAACTTCTTTAAACTGCAACTTAAGACATTCCTTTACATAAATCATTATCGTAATTCGCATTTTTTCACAAATAACCCTGCAAAACTACATTTTTGAAATAAGTCGTGTTTTAAGTCAAATTTTTACTTTGGGCATTACAAAAATTAACTGTTTTAAAAATTACCAGGTTAATTTTCAATTAGATCAGTGGCACGGAATCTTGATGAAGTGCGAATATACTAGAAATAGTGAAATATCGCAGCTCATGTTCCCATGTAGGAGTGGAAATCTGTAAAACCTAAGTCGTATGTTTGTCCTATGAACAAACAAAGATTTTATTTGTTTGTCTTCTTGCTTTCAATGGGCATACTGATTTTTTTAAGTTAAAGAACTCCACCCCCCCAACAGGACTTACATCTAAATGTATGTGTTTTGCGAACACGGGGCCTCGAGGTGATTCTGGCATTACTTCCACTTACTTGTGCTAGTCTCCTTCCTTTCTCTTTCCTGACCTCCCTTGGTCACCTCTTGTTCTTTTCGATCCCGACGCTATTAGGGCTAGGGTATCTTTCATTTTCTTCATTTTTTGTAATGTATTGATATATTGTAATTCAGGAAGGAATTTTAGTGGGTATCGTCGAGTCATTCGTCGAGTCCCGCACGCGGGGAGAGTCATGTTGGCTCTCTTTAGTGCGTAACTGCATTTTCCCTACCTGTACTGAATTTTAGTGCTCTAATGACCTCGATGTCGACGAACCGTAAAGCCCCACAAAATAAATAAATAATTAAATGAACTTCGTTTTATTATTACTGTATGTCTGGGGGGGGGCATATGCCTCCTATGCTCACCCTCGGATCCGCCACTGTTGCCAACAGTAACGTATCTACACTTCGTGAGTCCCAAGGAGAGGATCTTCTTGTAAATATTGAAATGAAAATTTCTGCTCCAGTTTTAAAAGTTCAGATTTTTGTTATTAAACTGTTATAATAAAACTGAAGTGTGTTTCACTCCGAATTTAAGGGTTTACTATTTTGGAGACCTGTTCGAAGGCCTCTTATTGGACGAGGCCCAGGGCGGACCGCCCTTCACGCCTCCGTCTAGGTACGCTGCTGCTTACTGTCAAACAAGTACTGCTAACTTCGAAGAGTGTTACAATTAACACACCTATTCCGTCTAATATATTTGACTATCTAGAATACAGAAATGATTTGAACTCAATTTTTAAAAAAATGTTTACGACATTTCGTCATGTCGCGGGGACTGGTGATTTTGATGGTATTTTAGATTTCAGTTCCGAACGGGAGTAAAAGACGGGTTGCATACGAAATAATGCCATGTATTTTAGGAAAAGGATCTTACAATGTTGATTTTTCTAACGCAGTCTCATGACATGACGCTGTAGGTTAAAATATACCTACTAGTTCCTTGAATTTTTTTTTCTTCGTTTACTGCAAACAGAAATCATCGTTTTCACTCAGAAAAAGGTTTTTTGGGTCCCCCATAATAAAATCCAAATGTCTTCCATAATTAAAGAAAGTAAATTAAACAATACAAATATTAGAAAATGACGTTTAAAAGTTTTC
The DNA here is from genome assembly GCA_002313205.1 of Laupala kohalensis. Taxonomy (NCBI): domain Eukaryota; kingdom Metazoa; phylum Arthropoda; class Insecta; order Orthoptera; family Trigonidiidae; genus Laupala; species Laupala kohalensis. The sequence goes on from NNCF01137206.1 coordinate 109,616, forward strand.
TAGAAAGATTGGACAATGAACTAAAGAGATGTTATGACATGACAGGACGGTACCATAATCTTACGTTTTATCTATTTATAATTTCTTATATACTTTGTTTAATATATAAATCGAACTGGAATAGTAGTAAATTCAATAACTTCTCCCAAGTGAAGCTATACACGTCACGATGAACTTCAAAAGTTTGTGATAAATGTTTTTTGTAATCATTAATTATTTTCATAATCTTTAAAACAAAATACTAGAACTACTAACATAAATAAAATACTATAGAAGAGTTCCTTGACGGGACGTCTCGAAAATGTTTATTTTAACAGTACTCAAACACTGAAAGCTTTCATTAAATTTCAAATTCAACTTCTGTATGGTTCTACACAGATTGTACATGATAATATACACAGCAGTTTTAAATAGAACATTTTTCATTAAATATTTAAACTAATTAAATTTCAAAAATGTTACATCAAAGCTGAGTTAATTCACTCTGAAATAACATGTTTCCTTGTATATTTATCATAATACATTTAAATATTAATTAAACTAATACATTTTTATAATAATTAAAAATAATTTGTGCCAACTTCTTAGGAAAAAAGCATCCCAAGGTTTGAAATCTGTGGGGGATATTCACACTCTTAAGCGCGAAGAAAAGGATGGTGACTGACCTTGTAATACACTTACACACACACACAAAACTCATAAATGACTTGTTAAACTAACGGTAGTAATTATAACGCGTTATTATGTTACTCACGGTTTTACTTCCGTTAAAAAGCTTTTTCGGCTGCGAAGCAGTGACACATACTAGAAAAATATATACACCATTAAATAGTAACAGAAAAGTACGACAGTAATTGATATAAAAAATAAAACGTACATATTGAAGCATTAAAATTATTCAAATATAATGAAGAAGAAATTATTTTTTTCTCTCTGTATGTTTTTATTTATTCTTCCTTACTTTTTTTATTTCAAAATTTCATTTCAATATTTTTTTTACACTTTTATCAGTATTTTATTTAAATTATTGTTTTACTTTTGTGTTATAATGGTCCTAAGTTTTTTTTAGATAAAATATATAATGCAAGACTTACGACCTTTTTTAGACGAACAGAACTTATTTTGCAACGAAAACTCTCAACGTTTCGACTTTCGCTTGAAGTCGCCGTCAGGTGGATCAAATTATAAAAATTATAAAAAGAAACTTAACAACAGAACAATTGAACATGATATTCAACGTAGGTAGAAACACGAAATATGTTTACTAAAAAGCAGAAACACAAACATGGTATAAATAATATCGTACTGTATAAACCAAGTAGTTTTTCAGTGTCAGTGCGTAAACTCGAACTCCCGCGTGTATTTTTTTAATTATCATTTCTGATATGCAACGTTTAAAATAATTAACTTCTGCGTCCAATATTAATGTATTATCCCAATACATCGAGTGATCATTATTAGTGCAATGCGAGGTAACTACACTTTGTTCAACTGATTTTGCATTTCGTTTGTGCTCCTGGATTCTAGTTTTTAACCCTCTCTTTATTTGACCATTATTTAATTAGATTATATAATGGATGTTAGTTGTTGTAGAATTTTTTAGATTCTTCAATATTTAAAAAATATTTATTATTTGTTTCGCAAATACTAAATATATACATGTCTCCCTAAGAAGTCAGTTATGTCATAGAGATTTTGCATCCCCTCGTGTCGCCGCCCGAGTGACTTCATGGCCGCCGACACTTTGCATTCTGTCCCCAGTCGACCCCGAAAGGCGCCATCCAGTGCTTATGGGGCGCCAGTGGATGGGCTGGAAATGGAAATATCGGGTAGCGACCATTTGACGCCGCTGCATGAGAGAGGCGATGCTTCGGGATGATGCGGAGAATGTAGGGAGCATTGCGAACGCAGGGGCACCAACCTTGGAATTAGAGAGAGACTGAAGTCTTCGTTGTCCATTGCTCGTACGAACAGGTTCTTCTTTTTCAATATCATGAATGACTAAAGCATTTGTAATGGATACAGTCAAGTACCATAAAGATTCGCGACATAAATAAATCTATTTTAATAATAGTGACAAAGTAATCTATGGGATTATTGCAACTAAGAAGCAAAGCATAGTTAATATGAAAGAGTTACAAAAGCAGAAAAGCAATGAAAATTGGCTGCTAATCAGTAATTGAGAACGCTCACTCGCATGACTGACCCAATGATCTACGTGACCCAATTATAGAAGTAAAATTATATATAGGCTGTGAAAAACATGGTTTTCAAGAACATAACCTAAAAATGAAGTCGAAAACAAAGAACTCGGTGGTCTTAACTATACGCCTTGTTTATTAAGCATTTTGTGTAAAGAGTATTTTCCTTCTGTCTGAATTTGAAAATAATTCGTTATTACGCGCAAATAAGCACGCAATCTGAAAACTGTATTTTGTAGGTTTTTCTTCGTGGTATTCAATTTTTAAAATTTTCAGAAGTGAAAATATAATATTACAAAAGTAGAGAAATATGGAAACTAACTTATGATTTTATAATATCAGAAAAGAAGTGGATGGGGAGGGGGGGATGACGCGGGGTAAAACGAACGAAAAAACAATAATCCAGACTTGTTAACATGTTTTAATACGAGGATATTCATTAATGATTGTTTCAAGTTTCTTATGAAATCCCGGGCATCGCCGGGTAGTTTCACTAGTATTTATATAAGTATATTTGAATGAGATACTTACAGCTGCGTTGTAAGAAGTCAGTAGTTACCTTGTAAACAAGGGCTCTAATGACCTTGACGAACCCTAAAGCCCCACTGTTACGGCACACCCTAAAGCCCAGATCCAATGTGCGTATTTTTTGGGTAGAAGCGGGATTCAACCATAAACCACAACCTTTATGGTAGAGTTCGCTGCCACCAGCTTGGTTTCCCCAAGCAATCAAACACACGTGTAATAACAATTAAATATTTAATTCAAATTAAATAGAGATCTGAATATTTACAAATGTAGACAAACTCGCAAATCATAAATACAAGTTTGAATTTGTTATTACAAAGATATTGCTATCTAAAAGCAACAATTACACACAGATATAGATACTGGTGTTATGAATTAACTCGGAAACCTACCCAGATTATCCGAATCTCAAAAGTTTCCAAGCTCCTATCCCGAAATAACTAACTGTTCCAAGTTACGTCATTCGCGCCTAATAGCAATGTAATAGAATTACCGCAGCAATTCTCAGTGGTCTGACGACCAAAACTAACAAGGTCATATCTCAAATAACCTGGGTACTTCCATGCCCTCCGCAGGGTCTCTAGTCTGAAAGTCACTTAGGATCTGCAATCCTCCCAATATATACACAAGCGGAGGTCACGTGACTACACCCTCGCCACCGCACCGAGCACTCTACATCATCTTGGTCACCCCTCAGATTCTGAGAATACTGCGTGTTTTCGGCTGACCATTATTTTTGGCAACTGCTAGAAATATTCCATTCACTTGCCACGCGCTTCGGCCACATTCTTCTGAGGGCGTTCTTACTCAATTTTCAGAAGTAGACGGGAACTGTTCAGCCTCTACACAATAAACGGGAAGTCTTAGTAGCGGTATTTTTCCTTATTTGGCGGAGACTGGCCCGACCCTTAATCTCCTTAGAAATTTCCGTCTAGCAAAGTGCTTGAAAATGTTAATATTTCAAAAATCTATAAACTGCACTGATCCAGATGTTACACCTACAAAAAAAATCTTGTAAACACTGAGTGAGCAGTGTCACTGCATTTGGTAATATAGAAAGAGTACAATTTTACTACCTCCTTAGCCGTAGTGTCTAATAAACCGATTTATATTTAATGACACGATAGAATTCTTTATGATATGTTGATATCGAAATCTCATTAGAACTTTCACGCTGCTACTACAAGACCTTGCAATGCATGACACATCGATCAATCTATTCGAGATCGATATCCACCTCGAGGTAGAATCTTCTACCGCAATTGGTTGCTCACTTACCAAGGTTGTCGTGATTGCCGCCAGGTTGTGTTAATCGCTCGAAACATGGGACACTCGCCGTGAAACCAACTCGAAGCAGAATACATTCACGCAGATCGACAATAAAACTGAACATCTGCTAATCCAAAATTAAAATTTGTGCACGTGAAAAAAGTCACTCACGCGATAATTTAAAAGAAGTAATCACAGTTTAATTACAATATTTATTTCCATCTTGTATGTATACAATTTTTATTATGTATCACGATTCAACAGTAGATTACTGTCATCGTCAGGAGAATGTGATATAAACAAACGTGTTAATTTTATCTTGGTGACAAAAAGAAGATACCTACAGATACAAATAAAACAATTCCGTAGAAAAATAAATAACATTAAAAACATATCATTCAAGCAGAAAATTAAAATGAACAATTATAAATTTTGAATGACCACTCTGTGTCAGTTTGTTAATTAAATAAATAAACTTTATTGTCAAAAAAGCAAAATTTACAAACTGCGTATGACAACGTGGAGGACAATAAACTAATTTACTCTCCGGAAGCAAAGAAAGGGACCAACGCGTCAAATCTGTGTGTTTTTAGTAAATTTGAAGTGCAAAATTTCTTAAATAATACGTGTGTACTAATTTGGCTCCCGATGAAGTATTGAAACATTATCCCAATCTATTGAATGATTCAAATCTAAATTGTGTAATATAATAACATTCTGTTGTAGTGTGTTTGTGTTAATGAGATTGTTTCCTTATGGTACTCACCAACCATGCGTTTTCCTGGGGAATAATCTACTAAAACTTGGGAATACTATTCTGTGATTATGAAAATACTATAAAACATTTACTACTTATCTGTGCTTGAGAATTTTGTTTTTCATGAAGGATGTTTCACATTAGTAAAGTAATGTATTCACCTCTTTACACATTTAAATATATCTATAAGCCCGTATGTGTAACAGACTGATTTATATACAGAATTATAAAGATACTTCTACTAGTCGTAGAAGCATGAAATTTAATTTTTCTCACCGATACAGAATAGCAACGAATGACAAAATTCGAGAATTTTATTTTTGGGGGAAATAATTCTACGCAAAGCAAACAAACATTAGGTTGTGGATGCGTCATGTAATACAAGTCAATGCCCCTGGATTACGAAAACGTAGCATGACGGCGACCGTCGGAACAAATCGTATTGGGATTTATCGTGAATAGTGCAAGGTTTTATAGACGTGTTGAAGTATCGTTTATAAGTTAGAATTAGTTTTGTTTCTTTGTGCAAATAAAATGACAAAAATAGATCTTTGTAAACACATTTGAAACGGCATCAGAAGAGTAACAATGAAAAGTTGCCAAACGTATCGTAGTGAAGATTTATTCGTTAAAAAAGTGTCATATGAGTTTATATGAATGATTCACTCAGGTACGTATTTGTAATTTATTTACATTGCCAAAGTGGATTTTTAAATACGTGAGATTCTTAGGAATGTATCATTTTCCTGGACTATATTTGACATTACTCGCTTTGAATTTTTTTGTAGTATTGAGATAAGATTGAAATTCCTTTTACGATCTTTAAAAGTGCGAAAACTATGATCACTATAAATTATTTCGTGTTTTAATTTTTTTTAATAAGTCATGGTCAAGCCAATTCATGTATGCAGGAGGCTGTAAAAATTTGTATTGATTCATTTTAAAAGTTTGTTTACGCACTTAAATAATTTCGATTTAGTCAAGAAACAATAATTTTTACCATGTAAAAAATTGTTAGGTTAATTTTATATTTCACAACAATGTTTTCTGTTTTACTTTAAACGCATTCATTAATTTTTCTGATAATATTAACTATTTCTGAATCTCTTACAACACATCCAACAATGGACCGTATTTGCATTTCATATTCAAACAAATACATTTAGTGAAATACTTTCAGTATTTTCTTCTTTATTTGTGTAATTTGTAAGGCTCTTTACAATATAATATTTTAGTTTCATGCTTCAACGCTTCTTGTAAAATAGTAATTACACCAGTTCTCTCTTTTATACGTATCACTATAAGTTTGTAGTTGTTTTACTCCTTGTATCTTTTGCATTCCAGTAGCCTATTGTTTACTCCTTGAATAAAGTTAACCTTGAGCATTAGCACTCAAAGAATAAATTATCAGTACACAATATAATAATCTAGAGAAATTATTGAGAATTTGAAACGATTTATTCTTTCATTTTGTACGTGTGTTTATGATTTTTTTATTTTTTTATTTTGCGGGGTTTTACGGCTCATCGACATCGAGGTCTTTAGAGCCCTTAAAACTTGTACAGGTAGGGAAAATGCAGTTACGCACTAGAGAAAGCCAACATAACTCTCGCCGCGTGTAGGACTCGCCGAATGACTCAACCATACCCACTAAAAACTCTCCTGAATTACAATATATCAAAACATATCAATACATTACAAAAAATGAGGAAAATGAAAGATACGCTAGCCCTAATAGCGTCGGGATCGAAAAGAACAAGAGGTGACCAAGGAAGGTCAGGAAAGAGAAAGGAAGGAGCCTTGTACTAGTAAGTGGAAGCAATGCCAGACTCAACTCGGGGCCACGTGAAGTCGTAAAACTAGCTACGCCTTATATGTGTGGTCAAGTTATACAATCAACTTGTGATATAATATTATTAAATATTCGACAGTAAGCATTTATTAGAAGAATCTTAAAGTGTTTTCTTTTAACGCGATTGTGCGGGAATCGAAGTACTGAATAGCAATTGCCAGTGCCAGCTGGTGTGAATCAGACAGCTGCCCCGTATCGGGGGCGGCTGTGGTAGCCTCCATGATTAGGAGTGACAGTAGTCGAATAGGAGAGGATAATCATCTTCAACATGCAAATTCGACCCAAATCCAAGATCTGTGTCATGCAGGCGAAGAAATACGCAAGGTCACGGACGTCCTGTACAATCAAGGAGACAATACAGAAGAAACCCTGTCGCAACCACAAACTTTAAACAGGTATGACGCGCCAGCAGGCACTGCAGTAGAGTTCGGTACAAAGAAAAGAAGACTTAAATAATCAGAGTAAACGTCAAAATACAGACAGTGCAAAACAATTACTTAGTAATCATTCAAATATGGAGGAAATCGTTGTTGCAAACATTCCAACCGCAAATAAATATAAATTGCTAAATTCAGTGTCAAATGAAGTTCAGAAAAAGCAAGAGAAGCAAATAGTTATTCCCCCAATTTTCATTCATAATGTGGAAAACTACAAACTACTGTTAAACGATTTAAAATAGATTACTAATAAGTCTTTTGATACCAAATTATTTAATAAATCAGTTAAAATCAGACCATCAACTATTGAAGATTTCAGACAAATTATAACTTTTTGTAGAAAAGAACAAATAGAGTTCCATTCCTTCAAAGACCCATCACAAAAACTTAGAGAAGTTATAATAAGGGGTATCCCAACGGACTACGAGGAAGACGAGGTTACGTCAGAACTAAAATCCTTGAATTACCCTATTACTAAAACTTTTAGACTTTATAAAAATAAGATTCGAATTCCATTATGTGCAATTCAGGTTGAAAATAACGCAGACATCACTGAGTTATTCAAGCTTGAAAAACAGTTTTTCGCGGTGGTCAAAGTGGAACATCGGAATAAGCCTAAAACCCCCATTCAATGCAAAAACTGCCAGCGTTATGGTCACTCCCACAACAATTGTAATAGATAGCCCAGATGTGTTAAGTGTTCAGTATATCACCATTTCTCAAAATGTTCCAAATCTAGTGATACACCTCCAAGATGTGTAAATTGCCAAGGAATGCACCCAGTAAATTTAAAAAAATGTCCAACTTTAAGANTGTTAAGTGTTCAGTATATCACCATTTCTCAAAATGTTCCAAATCTAGTGATACACCTCCAAGATGTGTAAATTGCCAAGGAATGCACCCAGTAAATTTAAAAAAATGTCCAACTTTAAGACTAAACCGAATACCTCCCTCTCTAAGCACACATAACCCTAACACCATTAGTTCTAAACCTCCCAACTTGACTACTGAATTCCCTCCATTACCAGACCGCCGCCAAGCGAGGCCACCTCACCGCAGTGATACCTCGTACGCTCAGGTAGCTAGCCAAGGCAAAACGTCAAATTACCCAAGCGCTATGTCACTAAACAAGGAAGATTTAGTCATATCAGAAGTCAAGAAAGCAATTAGAAATCATTACAGAAGTCATAAAAGCAATTATGCCTAAGATTCGAACAATGATACAATCCACTATTCAAGCAATCCTACCCCTAACAGCGGAAAATGTTTTCAAATAAAACAAATTTAATTCTATTAAACTGGAATGCAAATGGTCTAATAAGACAGAAAGAAGAATTCACACTCTACGTAAAATATTATAACATTGATATAGCGTGTGTGTCAGAAACACATCTAAATGCCTCGAACAAATTCAAAATAGCAGGTTATAATATTTATCGAAAAGACAGACTAAGCACTAAACCTTCGGGAGGTGCAGCTATTATAATTCGCGCTTCCTTACGACATTATCAAGTTCAAAATTTTTCAAATACTCAAGTGGAAGCTATAGGAATAACTGTAAAACAGGAAAATGCACTGAATATAACTATCAAATGTATTTACAGACCCCCCTAGCAAACAATTTAACGAAAATAATATATACCGCATCTATCGGGCCAAAACCCTGTACTAGTATGTGGAGATCACAATGCAAAACACACTAGCTGGGGTTGTAAATCAACCAATAAAGCAGGCAAAAAACTGAACGTACTAACAACGTCACATAATATCTTAATACATTCTCCAAACTCACCAACTCATTACCCATATAACAAGAAATTCAAACCGGATATATTGGACTTAGTGCTTTCAAAAAACTTTAATGGACAACTATTTCAACACACTCTACCAGAGTTAAAAATTCTGATCATACGACAGTTATAATCACATTCAACGCTAATATTCTACCCAAGCCAAATAGGTCTCAAATGATTAAGGGAACAGTAAATTGGGAAAAATTCCGTACACTAATGACAAACAAATTGAACATACCCACCCATCTAGATTCTAGTGAAAAAATTGACATGTCAATAACCATTCTGACATCAATATCGAAGATTCTATAAGTAACTCGTACTTAACAACAAATTGCGACTTCACAATGAAAAATAAACTAATACCAGGCTTTATACAAAACCTAACAAAAGGGAAAAGGCTCCATAGACGATCATGGCAAAAATACCGCTCAGAAGAAACTAAAAGAAGTATAAACAGACTAGGGAGACTAATTCAAGAACATCTAGAAACCGGTATAAAAATTTTCAATCGTCTCTGACCCAAATTCATGCTGCCTCTTGAGCGCAATGGATAGCAATAAAACGCTTATCTCGTGAAAAACAAAACATACCGTCATTAACGGATCAAATAATTAAGGCAGAGTCTGATATTAATAAAGCAGAATTATTATCAACTCACTTTGCATCTTCTTTTGCTAATAATCCCATTAAATTCATAAAATTTAACGACAACATCTTTGAAAAAATACGAAAAACCGAATTCACTGCCGATCTTCCAATAAAATTCATTACTCCCAAAGAAATAGAGAAACAAATAAAAGCCCTCAGCCCGAACAAATCTGCTGGCGATGATCAAATTACAAACAGAATATTAAAAGAAATGCCAAAGAAAGCAAGCACATATATTTACACAGTTTTCAATGCAGCACTAAGAATAGGTTACTTTCCCACAACCTGGAAACATGCAAAGATAATACCAATACACAAACCAGGAAAAGATCAAAGTTCTCCAAATAGTTACAGACCAATATCACTTCTTCCCTCGATCAGTAAAATATTTGAGAAACTTCTAAAGAAAAGACTTAACAAATTCTTAACCGAAATGCATGCTGTTCCGTCCGAGCAATTTGGATTCCGAGAAGAGCATTCGACCACTCACCAAGTTCTCAACTGAATTCATTGCCAGATCTTTCGAGTCTAAACAATACACCCTAACTGTTTTCTTAGACATATCACAAACCTTCGATAGGATCTGGCATGAGGACTTACTCTACAAAATGAGACTGCTAGGAGTACCCATGTACATACAGAATATAGTTAAAAGTTTTCTAACAAATAGAACCTTCACAGTATGGGCAAACGGTTCTCATTCCAAGCTCAAAATATCCTTGCCGGAGTGCCTCAAGGCGCCGCCCTCTCCCCTCTCCTTTTTTCCATATATACGTCTGATTTTCCCAAATTAGTAAACTCGGAAATAGCCCTTTTTGCCGATGATACAACATTATTTTTATGAACTAACAATACATTCACTGGTAAGACCAGCCTTGAGGATGACCTACTTACCTTCGTAGAATGGACAGATAAATGGAGATTTGCTCTAAACCCCACGAAATCGCAAGTAAAAATATTTTCACTGCGAAAAATTCCTAAGTTAATGTCCTTAAAAATTGATAACGAGGAAATACCATGGGTCGATTCAAAAACTCACATAAAATATTTAGGTATACATTTGGACACAAAATTAACCTGGAAAGCACATACACGGAAAAAATACCATAAAAAGTAATAATACGTTTTGGCTTGTGTCGCTATATATGTAATCAAGAATTTTACACTGAGTTTGATCATCGGTTTGCATGCGTGATCTGAATAAAAAAATACATCAAATTTGATATGAAAATAAATTAATTAATTAAATGACGAATATTCATCTTGATTTTGGATATTTTACAAATAGTTGAATTTTGAGAAGAACGTCCTAATTTTATTGCTTTTTATGTTGTAGTAGCAAATCTACACTTATTGAAATTACACAAACTATCAATTTCTTGTTGTGTATGACTTCTGATATCATTAGTTCTTTATAGAATAACGAATTTGGAGCATTTAATTCCATTTTCAGGTGAGCTTTTAAAATATATTCCAAAATGGCTCAAAAGGGTACGACGTTTGTCAAAGCTACGCTGATGAATATTTCCCGCAGTAACTAACATCGTTTCAATTATTCCGATCCATTTCAGAATTCTGTGGTTTATATGCTAAAAGCATTTGGATGGAATCAAAAAGATTTTTGATTGATTACTATTAGGCACATGAGCATACTCATATTCTCTTATAGGGAGTGTTCATCCCCATATCTATGTCCTCCCCGAGGGTTGTGGGAAACACATTTGCACGAATCAGATGAGAATTCTCCAAATGAATGTGAAAAACCTAATATAAAGTTGATCACGCATATATTTCTTCCGTGGACCCTACACGTGGAGAAGATGTGTGGTAACTTCCAGTCAGGTGAAAATGGCGACGTGCCGAGAATCGAACCCGGGAGTTCTGTATTGATCGCAGGGGTGTTAACCACTGCACAACCCGTTTGCCTTCCACAACTGAACACCTTTTTCACCTGATCGAAAGTTATCACACATCTTCACGTGTAGGCACATGGAAGAAATATATGCATAACGACACTCTCTGTACATCCAATCAATAAACGGGCCTACGTCATAAATGGTCTCGAGTATCTTTCTCTCTCCTCCGCTCACTTTTCTGTTTGATATGACATTCTAACACATAAGTCCCGTAATGTTAGATTTATAAAGTTGTTTCTAATTGAGAAAGCGTAAAACGGGGATGTTATCAAGGCGTTCAAATAGAAAACCAAACTCGTAGAGAATACTATCAAGTGCTTAGACCGTGAATACTTCCGGGAATAAGGGGAATGCAGAGAGGGGAAACATGAAGAGAGCTTAAGGCAAAAAAGGAGACAAAACAAAAAGAGAAGAAAACCGATGAGCCTTGGAAATGTGGATGGATGTTTTTCTCTCCCAAGGGAGACACAAGTAATTACGTCTTTTTTCAAAACCCCTTCACAGACTTCAGTTTCATAAACAAGAAATCCTCTCTAGTGTGTTTTTTACTCCCTTCGAATTCATTCCTGCGTTAACTGAGTTATTTTGTTCTGAGGGACTAATCCACTATTTATGGAATACGTAATATTATCCACCGCTATTTTGATGACTGTCAAATACCATGTTTTGTTTATCTTATTCCATGTATTTATTTCCCTTGAAATAATCATTATGTTTTCAAAACAAAAACGCCTCTGAAAACATAATTTTAAATTTTTTTTTATTCCCTCCTGTAAATAGTATTAACATTTTATTAATATTCCACTCGCCTTGCAGACACCCAAATAACGGGCTGCGCCCGTGCTAAGACATCCTGAGAAAACAACCTTATTGCTCCATTTCAATGATTCACCGCGTAGACCATGGAATGCGTAGCGCATCCGGAGGCACTTAATCTAAAAACAAACGTTTTTGCGACGCCGTATAATAACAATACAAATTTACAGTAAAATGAACAGTTTTTTGTATGTATTTACTATCATGAATTATTTTCGAATAAAAATATGTGTTCCGCAGATCTGTTCCTAGTAAACATTCTAAATTATTTTTCTCTAAATTCTTGGTACATAAATACCAACGTTACCAATGTATATATTAATAAAATAAATTATGCTTACAACTTGTGTATTGCCACTGTACTAGGTAACATTGGTTTAATTATTATCAATTTATGAAACACGATTTGCACTTTCTTGTATTTATCGTACGCACTTTAATTTCTCGAGGCTGGAAAACAATTTCCTTTCAAAAAATTTTAATGTAAAATTTCGAGTCATGTGTTACATTCATACTCTTTTAATTGGTAATTAAATACTAAAAAGAAATTAAACACGTACGAAATGAAAGAAATCGATACTAATTCTCGATAAACACACAACTTTATTATATTGTTTATTGATATATTGTTCCTAGAGTGGAAATTCTTGTACATGTAAATTTTCAAACATATTTGCGTTATATTACAAACATATTGACATAATTTATGTATTATAACTCGCAGCTAACTTTTTATCTTATCTAAGAACTTTTGCTGAANAATGCTGAATGTTTTTGAATCCGCCTCTGCCTTAGGGCCCTTGATCGGAATTGATGGGATGGTCCCTTGCTTGCTTCCGGAGAGTAAATTAGTTTATTGTCCTCCACGTGGTCATACGCAGTTTGTACTGTTTTTTGACAATAAATTTATTATTATTTAAGAAATAAATAGGTCGTCATCTTGCAAAAGATACAAAGAGTTAAACAAATACTAACTTACTAATACGTATAAAAGAGATATGACTTATATAATTACTCATTTCACGAGAAGCGTTGAAGCAAACTAAAGTTTTGTATCTTAAAGAACCTTTAAAATTACACAAATAAAGAAAAATATACTCACATTATTTGCCAGAGTGTCTTGGCAATGTATACAAAGTGTATAAAATACAATTTTACAAATACGTTTATAGTAGAACTTAAAACATTGTCGAGAACTATAAAATTTATCTACGATTATTTTTCATGGTAAATTTTGTTTTGTTTTGAGTAAAACGAAATATTTTAAGAATTGAAACAAACTTTTAAAATGAATCAAGGAATCGATACATATTTTCACCACCTGTTGAACACTTCAATTATCTTGACCAGACCTTATTGATAAAATAAACACAATATATAATGATCACCTTTAAACTTTTCACTTTTAAAGATCGTAAAACGAATTACAATCTCAATTCTACAAAAACAATCAAACCGNAAGATCGTAAAACGAATTACAATCTCAATTCTACAAAAACAATCAAACCGAGTAATATCAAACAAGTCTAGGAAAAGAATACATTCCGAAATATCTCACGTATTCATAATTACAGTTTGGCAACGTAAATAATAAGTACGTTTGCAATAAAAATAAATTACACGTATGTACCTGAGCTAATTATTCAGAAACGTACATACGACCCATTCATGAATAAATGTTATTTCGACGAATAGAAATTTACTGCGATTTCCTTTTCAACTTAATCGTTGTTGTTCTTCAGATCCTGTTTCAAATATGTCCACAAATATCCATTTTTCTTATTTTATTTGCACAAAGACACACAGCAATTTAACACATATGGTGATTATTATAAACTGTTTTTACAATTAAAGCACACAATACTTTTAACACTTCTATTAAACCTTAAATAACTTTCATTACTTGTAATAAAATCTATGCGATACAATCGCGTTCGCCGTCATACCAGTTTTTTGTTGTCGAGAGAGCTTTGGCTTGTATTACATGGTACATTTACAAGCTCTAGCTCGTTTGCTTCGCGTAATATTGATTCACCGAAAAATTTACTTAAAAAAAATATTCAAGGATTTTTTTGAATTTTATCGTTTATTGCTGTTTTATAGCTACGAGACAATACGAAATTCATGTTCCTACGGCTAGTGGAAATAAACAAAAGATGCAAAAAGACGACTACTAACTTACAATGTTACATATAAAAGAGATATAACAGATATAATTGCTTTTTCACGATAAGCGTTGAAATATTAACTAAAATTTTTTATTATTAAGAATCTTAAAAGTTACATAAATAAACAAAAATGCACTTACTGTATTTCGCTAAGTGTCTTTGCAATGAAGATAAAATACGGTCCATTGTTGGTCGTAATGTGTTTCAGAAATAGGGAATTTTAATGGAAAAATTAATAAATACGATTCAAGTAGAACATAAAACACTGTTGTGAAATATAAAATTAACCTAACATTCTTTAACATGGTTAAAATTCTTATTTCATGCCTAAAATGTTATTCTTTAAGAATGTAAACAAACTTTTGAAAAGAATCAATGAATCGATTCAAATTAAAAATGAAATGAAATGTTGTTGGACGTATTGTAAGAGATACCGCAATAATAAAATTTCTTAGGAAAATTAATGTATACGTTTCATGTACAACATAAAACACAGTTGTGAAATTTAACCTAACATTCGTTTACATGGTAAAAATTATTGTTTCTTGCATAAAACTTCATTCTTTACGTACGTAAACAAACTTTGGAAATGAATCAAGGAATCTATGCAAATTACCACTGCCTGTTGCGTACATGTCTTATTGATAATATAAAAAGGCGATATAATTTACAATGATCATAGTTTTTGCACTTTTCAAAATCGTAAAACTAATTACAATATCAATAATACTATGAATATTCCAAGTGCGTAATATCAAACATGTCTAGGAAAATAATACATTCCTCGTACGTATCTCACGTATTCAAAAACACATTTTGGCAACGAAAAAAATAAACATCTTTGTACTCTAAATGAAATACAAATACATACCTGAGCTATTCATCCACAAAAACACATACGACACAATTATAAATAAATGATATTTCGACAAATAAAACTTTAATATGTTTACGTTTGCCAACTTTTCATTATTATTCTTCATATAGCATTTCAAAAATGTTCCAAAAAGTCCGATTTTTGTCTATGTATATTTGCACAAAGAAACAAAACAATTAAACACATATAGTACACAATACTTTAACACATCTATAAAACCTTCAATAACTTGCACTATCCTTTGATTAAAATCCCAATACGATTCTTCTGCCGTTCGCCGCCATTGTACAAAATTTTGTAAACAAATATTCGAGGTGGCTTTGACAAGGTTTCATGGCACATCTACAAGCTAATACTCGTTTGATTTACGTAATATTAAATCATCGAAAAATGTACTTAAAAATTAATATTGTCAAATTTCCGGAATTTTTACATTCATTGCACTTTTACATTCATTGACAATCTCCAAACACTGGGCTACGAGTGGCCCTGGTAGTTTGCTCAAATTCGAAATGAGCGTGAACGGGTGGTTCGTTGCTTAATGCACGAAACTGTGCCACGAACGGATTACACGGTGTCAAAACGTTTTTGATAGAGTCTGTAAGCTCCGGGTTCAGAGATCCTCCTTCAGCCAAGTTCCTTGTAAAGACGGCAGCGATTGACAAATTGAATATGTTCGGTTTTTACTACGAATCTCTGACCCGGAGTATCGAGATTGCACACTTGGTGGTACATTCTACCTGTAATCTTAAAGAAGGATAGTCCACTGGGGTGGCGGTACCCTCCTGACACTTCAGGAGCACAGAAAGCGAAAAGTTCGTTGTACGCTCTAGCCCTATCGAGAAACAACCGGTTAGAATAAAATGGAGCTTCCAAAAGAGGCAAATGATGAACATTATATACTCCTTCTCCACAGCACCATTTCTTTCTTTTTATTCTTCCTTGAACAGACGAGCTCCGCAGTGAAGGCACTTATAAGAATTCTCTCCCCAAAGAGTAAATCTCTCCAAATTGTAGGAAAGAAGACTATTAAGTATGTCGCCGCACCAATATCCCACTGGCCCGAATTCGGAAATCTGGCGCGCAAGGGCTAGGGGAACGTGTCTCATGTGGGTAAGAGTTGGGTTGTTCATCCTAAAAGTGCGGACTCTTTCCCTCAATGTCCCGGGATGATTTTGCGTATAACGAGCAACGGCCTCCCTGTTCGCCTTGGGGTGCCATTGATTGTATCGTGCATCCTTCTGAGTTCAGGTTGTTGTTTTTTTGTTCGTCTGTATTTAGCTTAAGCGATACGGACGTGTTCCTCTCGCATTGTAGTGGTGATCTTAGGGCGTCCCATTTTACGTTTCTTAGGTCTCCCTGGGCCTCTCTTCGCGTCAGATATGGACGATGCTTCAGGCCTCGTCCGACTTCGGTCGGTCCTAATACAAGATCAAATGAATTCGTATTTAATATATCTTTTAATGTTTTTAAATTGACATATCTTTTCCAAAAAATGGTAATAATCAAAATAATTATCGAATTATTTCAATTGAATAATAATTGTTTCCGAATAATTGAAAATATCCTAAATCGTTGTAATTTATTATATTTAAAAAAAAATTTCTATATATAAAACTTTCTTATTACAGCATAGTTTTCTCCTCCACATTCCAAGAAATATTTGTTTAATGTGTGCCAGATGGAATTTGGAAACTTTACTAAAACTTTGGCACCCATGGCTCTCAACAGGTTCATTAAATATTGACAAAGGGGACTCAAAAATTGTGACAAGTTATTAATGATATTGTCTATAAAGATAAATATTTATTTTTGGACAATTTTTTATTAGAAATGACACAAGAATGATATTTCTTCAAATGATATATTACATCAACATTTGATGTATAAAATTAAGAAATTAAATATTGAAGACCTTGTCCATTGTAAAGTGTAATGAAGTTATTAACAAATAACACAAAAATATATGTTTTTAAATCGAGCATCTATCATTACTCAGTAGAAATTTGAACACAATACTCTTCAAGAAATGTGGTAAAACATGAATCCATACCATGCACTAAACAGGTTTTCTTAATGTGACCAGATATTTTTTTCTTTTGATAATACATATTTCGACTTGGGAACACTGCACATTCCACATTATTGTGATGAGGGCACATTTTAATTCTCATCTATCTAAACTGTCCCTACATATCTATTAGTGTTGTATTCATATCGAACATAATGTTAATGTTCACTCATATTTCATTCTGCTGTAATTAATCTGATGTAGGAACATGGAACATTAAAAAGAACAAAGACCAATAGCAGTTTCCCAAATAGCACTGAAAACTGAGTCATTCCAAGTTTCAGTGCAAAATTAAAATTAAGAATATCACTCAGAAATTCTGGAAGAATCAAACTCTGCTGTATACGTTAAATTCTGTTGGTCTCAAGGAAAATAATTCAGCCAAAATTAATTAACCGAAATATGCTGTTGGGAAGCTCTGTTTATGAAATAAGCCAATGCATGTCTTGGTTTCAAAACATTTGATTACATACATGAGGAATATTTGTTAGAAAAAAATATATAATTTTTATAAACAAGTCTATAAAAGATATTCACAATTCTTTTGCACAACTAACAAATTACTGCCATGAAATAATATTATGTCCCCCAACTAGTGTCACGAGTTTCTGATGACGATAGTTGGGAAATCTTTTTTCAATTATTAATGTATAATTATTGTAAATGAACAATGTCACAAAATTTCAATTTTTATAAGCCAACCTCTAAATATTTTAATCAGATCTCTAATAATAGGCAAAATGCCTTTATAAATGGGATTCACATTTGACCCAATACTTAACTCCTTAAATCCATTTTTATACTGATAATCAGGCATCAATTTAAGAACTGACCATAGTAAAAAAATTGATCATGGCATTAGATTGTAATATTAATACATTGATATTATTGGAGATGGAGAGAAACAATTTCAGCATTTATGTAAAATGTAAATTATGTTACATTCTTCAAAAACAACAACCCCATGCCATGATAGAGGTCATGTCTCAGGTATTCATAATATTTCCAAGAAATTCAAAACTTGATTTAATGGTTCATAAATTACGAGGCAATGTCACTGATCAGGTTTTTTGGTTGCACAAATTAACAGTAACAATAAAGAAAAGAAACTAAGTAAGGAACTACCTTATTTTAACTAATGCAACCATTATATCATATTTTTAATTATTTTAATTTTGATTTTTAAGCACTATACTCAGAATAATCTATAGTTCGATAATAACTTACATGTAATTTTTTGCTCAAAATTACAAACATATTGNACCATTATTAAAATCTTATTATACTGTAAAACAATGTAAGAACATTGTCAAAACAATCCTCAAAATGTTGAAACTGTTTTTTACAAAATTAGTGGCATCATCTTACACAATAAACAAGTTCAGGACTCTTTAATTTTAAAATAAATCTTCCCCATAATTAGTTACATATTCCCATTTCATTATACAGTCTGTTCATNGCTATTATAGCATATCTCTGACATAACTGGTGTACAAGTAAATTTAGCAAAAAACACTCTGATGTATATTATGAAGGTTATCGATAGAGGAAGAAAGTAGAATCAGTTTCCTCGAGTTCATAATTAATCCATTATTAAAATCGTATTATACTGTAGAACAATGTAAGAACATTGTCAAAACAATCCTCAAAATGTTGAAACTGTTTTTTACAAAATTAGTGGCATCATCTTACACAATAAACAAGTTCAGGACTCTTTAATTTTAAAATAAATCTTCCCCATAATTAGTTACATATTCCCATTTCATTATACAGTCTGTTCATAAATAAAAAATATACTCTTCATACATATTTATATTTTCTAGCTATGATTTTGCTTTCACTAACTTAGAAATGAAAAATTTGAATTGCCAAAAGGAGATTTAAAGAATGAAAATAAGACAATAACCTCAATTTGGGCCATATGCAGACCACCTAATCATAATATCAATAAGACTGTTGAAGAATTAAATTATTTATTAAAAAGAGATACAAGTAAGAATTTATTAACTTTAGGAGATGTAAATATAAATATAAGAACTATCTTGAAAACAAATGCAAATTGTAATTATTTAAACATAATGATAGAACATGATCTACATCATTGTATGACAGGGAATACAAGAAAAGAGATAAGTAAAAGAAAATGAACCCAAATGTGTCTAGACCATATTAGCATAAAAAGAAAAATATTCACATGATGCTTTTTTATGTGAATTGAAACAATCATAACATTATGCAATACGAATTTCAATAAATTATTAAAATATAAAAGCATAAGGATTAAACAGAAAAAACAAACGTTTTAGACTGTTACGTAAATATAAGAAATTTTGATAAGTTTACAGAAGATTTAACAAAAAAAAAACATTTATCAGGAAATGAAATTTATAAAAAAATCAGTGAAACATTTAAATGAAATATTTAATGAAAACAACAAATAAAAGAAAAAGAAACAATGACATCATAGAATGGATAAATGATAGATTTAGAAATCTAATGAAGGAAAGGGATCAAATATTTAGAAAATAAGAAAACTTTCAAAAAATAAAGTATTAAAGGATCATTGTAGAAATGAATACAAGTCAATAAGAAACAAAATTAACTCTCTTGTAAACAACCAAATTAAATTATTGTTTGAGAAACAATTTAAAGAGAATAGATATATCTCAAAAATAATATTCCAAAATATAAATCTTTTAATAGCACAAGGAAAGTAGTAGATGAGATAATTATGAATAAATTAGGAAAAATATACACATCAGATAATATAGCAAACCATTTCACACTTAAATTAAAAAATCCAATTAATAATATAACACATGAATGTAGTATTAAAACCGTTCTTATACCAGAAGACTGTGGGATTTGTTACTCTTTCTTTATATCAGAAGCAGAAATACAAGACGTTAATCAGAAGCAGTAATTAAATATTAGTATGAAAAGCAACAATGCGCTTGAAATGTATAATATAAAGATCAAACATATTAAAGAAAATTGTTAAAATTAAAGAATTATGTTATTAACTAATATAATTACAAAGATCATAAATCTTAGTATATATGGAGGAGAATTTCCCGAAAATCTAAAACATGTTATTATGCGGCCAATACATAAACGGGTATATTTTTAAAATTGTGATAGCTATAGAACTATCTCAATATTGATTTCAATTGGAAAAATTTAAAGCCAGAAAATTAACAAACTATTTAGAGGAATACAACATAATTACAGAGCAACAATTTGCTTATCAGAAAAATAAAAGTTCTGAAAATGTAATAACCAATCTAGCAAATTTAACAAATAACAAATTCTGTGACGTCGAATGAAAATGGTAGACGGGACCGGGATTCGAACCCGGGACCTTGAGCTCTACGCGCTCATGCGCTTACCGACTGCGCCATCCCGTTCGCTTCTCGGGTCCGTCCACCATTCTCATTCAACTTATGAAACCCAAAGACCTCTGAGGTGGTCTNTCTATAGAGATGAAGTAAAACAAAAGTAACAGAAAGAATTCAACAATTTCGAAAATTGGATTTTTGAGAAAGGTTTTACTTTTAATAACACTAAAATAAAATTACTTCACATTTTAACATTCCTCACTAATAGAATTTTTCTTAATCAAAGATGCGAACACAATAATTTCACCAGCTGTAACTATAGATGAAATGGAAACGGTTAATAATCTAAATTACTAAAGGCAGCAATATCTAAATCTTAACAGTATTTTTTGATTATATGCAGACATTGTCACGCATTTACTTACAATTGCAGTCAACTTAAGTTTGAAAACTGAAATACGAAATTATTCAGCGAACACAGAAGCTAAAGAATTAAGTTTGAAACCTGTAATATTCGAAAACTATAATGCTTAATAACATAATGAAACAAACAGATATATTGATTCAAAGTTACTTGGTTAATAATATAAGAATTATAACAACAGTTAAAAGGAACTCAACGTGTCAAGTTGTTATAAAACGCAAGTATCCACAAGAAGAAAAGAACTACGAACTTACAATAATACGTATATAAGAGATATGATTGATATAATTACTATTTCACGAGAAGCGTTGAAACATAAACTAACATTTTGTATAGTATAAAGCCTTAAAATTTCATAAAGAGAAATATACTCAGCGTTTTGTTGAGTGTCATATTGCTATGAACAAACAATGCAAATACGGTTCATTGTTGGACGAATTGTAAAGGATTAGAAAGTAACAATTTTATTACAATAATTAATAAATACGTTTAAAGTATATCATATAACACTGCTGAGAATTATAAACTTAATTTAACATTTCTTTACATAGAAAACTTTCTAGTTTCTTGCATAAAACTTTGTTCTTTACGAACGTAAACAAACTTTTGAAATGAACCAAGAAAATTATACAAAATCTCACGATCTGCTGTCTATACAAGAATTATCTTGACCGAACCTTACTGATAAAATAAAAACACTACACAGTTTATAATGATCACTTTAAACTTTTCACGTTCAAATATCGTAAAACGAATTAAAATATCAAATTTTCAAAAACATTCAAAGCGAGTTATATCAAACATATCTAGGTAAGTGATAATTCCTTATACGTATCTTCCGTATCCAAATACCTACCTGAGGTAATCATAATAGCAATAAAAATTTACAGCAAAATGACAGATTTATTGTATTCCCCAGATATATTCTCGTAAACATTCTCAAAATTTTTTCTCTCTGTTCTTGGTACATGCATACCAACGTTACCAATGTATATATTAATAAAATAATTATGCTTTGAACTTGTGTATTGCTGCTGCACTAGGTAACATCGATTTAATAATTATCAATTTATGAACCATGCTTTGCACTTTCTTGTATTTATCGTACGCACCTTTTTTTCTTAAAGCTGAAAAACAATGTCCTTTCAAAAAATATTAATGTGAAATTTTGAGTCATGTGATATATTCATTGTCAGTTAATTAGTAATTAAATAGTAAAGAAACTCAAACAAATGTACGAAATTAAAGAATAAATCGATAAAAAATTTCGATGAACACAAAACATAATTTTATTGAATATCGATATATTATTCCTTGAGTCGTAAAGTTAATGGCTAACTATATTCAAGGACCGGTGGTGTAGCGGTTAACACCCTTGCGACCAAAGCAAGAGACCCGGGTTCGAGTCCCGGCTGGTCGCCATTTTCACTTGACCGAAATATATCACTATATTCAAGGATTAAACAAATGGACCACCTACGTACAGAAGTTGCGAGGAGTAAAACAGCTAACTATACGTATAAAAGACAGATGAGAGATCAGATTTCTTTTTCACGAGAAACGTTGAAAAATGAATTAAAATTTTGTATCTTAAGGAGTCTTAAATTACACAATTAAAGCAAAATATACTCACAGTATTTTGCTGAATGTCTTTGCAATAAACATGAAATGCAAATACGGACCATTGTTGGACGTATTGTAAGAGATTCAGAAATAGTGAATTTCATTTTTTTTAAACGAATAAAGTAAATCATAAAACATTGTTCTGAAATATAAAAATAACCTAACATAATTTTACATAGTTTAAATTATTGTTTCATGCCTAAAACGTTATTGTTTTAAAACGTAAATTAACATTCGAACCGAATCAAGGAATCGATTCAAATTCTCATGGCCTCCAGCATACATGAATTGGCTTCTCCATGTCTTATTGAAAAAATGAAAACACGATATAATTTATAATGATCTTAGAAATTTCTCTTTTAGTGAAATATGTAGAAATGAAGAGATTGGCTCAAGAGAGAAAGACTGATGACCCCTATAATAATATACCTCCGTCATAAATCTTCGCGACTATCTTTATTTCTCTTTTTTCCTCCATCTATTTTCTGCTCTTTGCTCTCGCATTCTGCTCGCACCCTTCACGCTTTCCGGTCATTGAACTTGACCGCCGGATTCCAAATAAATTGCGGTTGGACACCTTTTCATTTGCGGCTACAAGAAGCAGATCGACCTTTGGTCAAGAGATCGGTGATTCAAGGAAAGGGGGCAGGGAAAGAAATGAAGACGTGTTGCGAACAGTATCTGAGTCGAGGAAAACCAGGAAACACTCGGTGAAAGAAATATGATTTGAAAGAGGAATGTACAAGAAACAAGAAACTTTGCTCTTAAACTCTAATTGTAATGAAACCTACATAAGTGAATAAGTCTGTTCGTTCGCATTCTTTTAAACGCGTGTTGATAGCATGTGTCCTGGTGGTTGTGGTTGGCGTCGCGAAGGCGCCACTATGCGGGCTTCTTGGCGGATGACTGACCGTGAGCCCTTGACAGTTAAGTGACACCGCCGATGGAGTGCGTTATTACAAGTGCTTTTCTTTGTTAGTGCTGAAGACCCCGTTTTCGCGGCAAAAGGGCATTACTGGCCACGCCGCAGTGGCGTCGCCCCAGTCAGTTCCCAGTCGGCAGTCGTGAGTGAGGCCCTACGGAATGGGGAAGGGGTGCGCGTAAAGTTGCGTTTTGTGATAACATGGTGCTGTGCCTACTAGCACATTTTTGGACATACGTATACATTGCAATGCCATCCATAGGATTCAATTATTCATTCGCCCCATTAAGACGATATTAGTGAGATATATTCGCGACATTTTGCCTTGTGATGGCATTCGCAGCTCCGGCGTGACAGTGAGGACGCTACGCTACTGAAATAGTCTCATCTTTATGGTAATTCTAATTATTATCTACACAAAGGACCTCCGTATCAATGTTTGCTTTCATGTATAGTAATAGCATTCAAGAGAAATTGATGAAGACTGGAAAGGACTATTTAATTTGGGGCACTGTGAACTAGCAGAACACGTGCTCGCTACGCATAGCAATCATTTATTGCTACAAATGAAGGGATCGCATATCCCTACATCATGTTGTATCTTTAATTACGTAATGTACCATCTTTTTATTTTATCCATGCATTTTTTCCTTGTTAGATTTAAGTTCGCGGAATTAAGTAGGATATATCTATATTCATTTGTATCAGTGCTATTTCGAGTTGTATTTAGCATTTCTCATTCAAGGATTAATACTGTATTGGTAATAATGAGAATGAACATTATTTCTATTCTCTTATTGATTATATTTTTATGTCCCTTTTCGTGTTAGCTGTCTCAGTCGGTCTTACAACCCGACATTCACGTGGGCATTGTACATGTGAATTAGTGTTCAACGTGTTAGGTTTGGCAGCATAACCAGAGGCAAAGTCTGCCTTCCAACAATGACACTGTAATTCTATTGACAAAAGGAAGACACAAAAGACGACACATAGAATTAAGATAATAGATTAGACAACAATAAATGTATTGTCAAAAAGCAGTACATACTGCGTATGACCACGTGGAGGACAATAAACTAATTTACTCTCCGGAAGCAAGCAAGGGACCATCCCAATAATTCCGATAAAGGATCCCAAGGCACAGGCTGGTTCACCATTTCAGCACACTCCTAAGAGTAAAAGTAGTTGGCTACTTGTTATAATATCAATAAAATTTCCACAAATATGTATTTCATAAAACACTAAAAGTTGTTTCACAAGTATATATTATCATCAAATTACGTTTATTGGGAAAATATTGTTTATAAATCAGATATTGTTAAATTACGGATTGTTTGTTTTCATGGTTGATATTGAAGAGTCTAAAATCTAAAAGGATTTAACAGACTTTGAGGTTTACTTATATGAAAGAAAAAAATATTATTTCATATAACAGTAACAAATTGGCTTAGATAAAGTCTGATAATTGTTTCAAAAAAATTTATCAGACGTTTATGACTACTTCTCGGCGATAACTTACGATAGTCTGGTGTGATTGGTCCTTTCTGTAGCAACACTAGCTCGTAAATCATGTATCGATTTATGTTTAAATTGTTAATTAACGATTACACAATTGTTAATTACGTGTTCTCTAAATAATGTAACTTATCACATGAGTAAATCTTGCAAAATCATCTAGTCTATTCCACTTGTTTAGGGCTCCTTCTTTTCTCTTTTCTGACCTTCCTTGGTCACCTCTTGTTCTTTTCGATCCCGACGCTATTAGGGCTGGGGTGTCTTTCATTTCCCTCATTTCCCCCCCCCCCCCTCATTTTTTGTCCACGTTTTCATGTATGTNAACCCCATAAAAGAATCTAGTCACAGTGACAACAGAATGGCATTCGAACATGAGACAGGATGCCGACTGTAACTTGAGGTTTTCATTTTAATTAATTAAATATATAACATTTATATAATGTGAGCTTTGCTAGTTATTGGTTCTACGCTTTTATTTTTATTTGTTTCCCAATGAAAATATTTCAATAAACTTCTATGATTTTTAAAATTTTATTTCCACTTGGTGATAGGTTCAAGTACGGCTTGAGTCGTCAGTAATAGAGACCTTCAACAAGACAAATGTTTTGTTCTAGCCTCTGTTGTCTGTATATTCTGTTTCCCAGTGGAAAATTAATGTTGTAAGACCTATTGTTCCATTCAGTTTTCTCTTCACCTATGATTATGCATTTTTTATCAAGGAGTGACGTGGAAAAATGACAATTTCATGAACCCCATTTGTACATCTTATATATAGAGAGTTCAGCCTGCGTATGTTTGTCTTCGCAGAACTCGCAAAGAAGTCGGTCGATTGACTTGAAATTTTAACACAACATTGCATTCGAATACGGAAGTGTTTTTATATGTTTACAATATATAGATATCACACTTGAGAATAATGAAAAATGAATTTTACCCCTAGAGGTGTATTAGGGTTGATGAGATTTTTAAACTACCAATGCCTTTAAGTTGAGATCACATTGTTACACTGTATCCACGGTATCGCAGTACCACANCGAGAATAATAAAAAATGAATTTTACCCCTAGAGATGTATTAGGGTTGATGAGATTTTTAAACTACCAATGCCTTTAAGTTGAGATCACATTGTTACACTGTATCCACGGTATCGCAGTACCACATTATTTAATCATCTGTAATGCCTCGATCACGTTGGAACATTGACCGCAGTTCTTGACAAGGAATCACAATTGGCAGATCAACGGGAGGAAAGACTTGAAACCTTACGAGTTGAGCCGAGAAGAAGGAGAGCAGCACAATCGTCTCAACAATTAAACCAACAGCGAAGACGTAAGCAGTTGCAATATCTGAATAATCGCACTTCATATCACCGAATTGCTTTCTCACACGTACCGGATATCCAATGCAACACCTCCTGTAAATTCGTTCAAATCGAAAAAAAATGGACAAAGTTTGTCCGCGCTGCAAAGCAATGAAATTTCAAGGAGAAACCTCGGGAATGTGCTGCACCGACGGAAAAGTGAAGCTACCTGAACTTGAACAGTCAAAATAATGCATTTTGCAACAAGTACGAGAGTTCAGCTTTAAACCGATCCAACTGCTGACAGCACTTGGGGGGGGGGATGGTTGAAATAGATTTATGCATAAAAAGAATTGGAAACTAATTTTGAAATATAAATATACGAAAGTTGCATAGTATTGGGGTTGATGAGATTTTTAAACTACCGATGTCTTTAAGTTTAAGTTCGGATCACATAGTGGCGTTACGGTAGCCTTGGAGCTGGGGAGGGAAGGGTGAGTCGTGAAAATACCGTTATAAGGGTTTTTGTGTATTCTGAGAGGAATAATCGAATTTCCAATGGCGTTATGTTCCTACATTATACAGGACAGGTGAGGCTTGGGAAGGGCGTAACACGAAATACTATCGTCGAAAACGTCAGGTAAGGAAGGATTTTACGAAAATTCTTCTCTAAGTGGGTGAAATGGGAATTTCGTATTTTCTGAAGAAAAAAAATTCTCAACTATATCGGTGAAAGTGAGGGATTGGTACTCACCATTACTATTAAAACTTCTAAACTTGATGGACAACAAAGTTACAAAGTTTACGCGAGCAAAA
>NNCF01137211.1:0-23493 GCA_002313205.1 Laupala kohalensis
AACTTATAACAATTTCAAAAACTATTTTCTTGCATGGTTGTGTTGCCGTATGGCTCATATTAATTTAGTTTTATGTGTACTCAACTTATTGACAAATTACAAACATATTGACATTATATATGTATTATAACTCGCAGCTAACTTTTCATTTTATCTAGAATTGCTGAAACTTTTGTTGAAATTTTTGAATCCGCCTCTGCCTTATGGCGCTTGATCGGAATTGATGGGATGGTCCCTTGTTTGCTTCCGGAGAGTAAATTAGTTTATTGTCCTCCACGTGGTCATACGCAGTCTGTACTGNATTATTTTCTCTTTCTACTAAATTTTTCAAAAATTCCAGAAAATATGTGTCATGATTAGATTATAGACTTTTGTAAAAATTTGCTTTTAGACATTCGCCTTCAATTCAACTTTACTTCTATTATAAATGTAGTGAGTGCATAGAGTGTAAAGCAGGGGTCAGCAACCTTTTTTGGCCGCGAGTTAAAATCAACCAAAATGTGAGTATTAAAGAGACGTTTGGGTCAGAGATATTTTCGACATGGATCTTATATACATAAACACTTGTGTGTATAAGATCCATGGTAATCGAACTAAAATATTGTTCTTAGTATCTATTTTCAATTTTTTTTGTTCTCAAAATGTTTGTTTCATGTTTATGTTTCATAATTTATTTTTATACATTATACTTTATTTTCGGAACTAAAGTGGATCACTTGAAATTATCAAATGGGTCACTCGGTGACCCTCGGGTCATAGGTTGCCGACCCCTCGTGTAAAGGGTTGCATACACTTTTATTGTTTTTTTGCCATGAATGAATCGTAATGAAAATGTTTGAACATTTTTTCCTAACTAAAATTGTATTCACACACAAAATTTCACAAATAATCTTGCTTTACATTTCAAAATTTTAAATTTTATATTTTTTTCTGAATTTTTACAGAAGTAGCTGATTTTCTGAAAAAAAAATCGTTTTACGTTATTTATACGAAATATAAAATTTGAGAAGGGGCCAATTCTTCATTTAAATATGGAATGAGCCTTTCAATTGCGTTTTCCCCGAAAACATTAGATATTTTAGATTAAAATTAATTTTTCACTTCCGAATTCACAACGAATTNTCGTTTTACGTTATTTATACGAAATATAAAATTTGAGAAGGGGCCAATTCTTCATTTAAATATGGAATGAGCCTTTCAATTGCGTTTTCCCCGAAAACATTAGATATTTTAGATTAAAATTAATTTTTCACTTCCGAATTCACAACGAATTGAACGAAAAAACTGAATATTTTCAGGGCCTTCAGCAAAAGCATTTCCGGGGAGTAGAACTGAACCAAGTCTAGCAACCCCGCACATCGCTTCATCCTGTATGTTCACGGATGCACAAAGGGGCAATGGAGAATCTCACACAAACCGGACACACATTCAACATTGACACCAATGCCACCATTCTAGAAAAATTTAAAAAAATATTTTGACACAGGGTAAAACTAGAACAGTTTCATATTTTATACAATTCCAGAGAATACCATCTTTTAAATGAACAAACTGATTTCCCTCCCTCTCCATTGATTTCCGTAGCTTTAGATAGTAGTTTGGCAGCATAGTTTTTCCTCGAAATCTATTCCTCGCCACCACTTTAACCCCGCGCCCAGCCGTTCACTTATAAATGAACCCAGTCGGCACCTTCCCGTTGCATTTTCCTGCCAGAAATTTCCTACACCAGGTAAGCGATTCAACTCACGTTGTTTTCCTTAAACTTATTCATTCAGAAAACTTATATTTTTTAAAGTCGTAATATGTATTTAGAGTATCGTCATTCATAAGATAGACATAAATATTATTTTTTTTAAATCTTCTTAATTTCAATTCTGTTCTTTCTTAGTATATCTTTGCAATTTCTAATCGATTCACTTCTAATTAATCTGTAAAAAATATTTATCTTCTGAAATTAAGTTATTTTATCAACATATTTTTTGTAATTTATTTCAGATTCACTGATGATGACGGTCATGTCGTTGAAAACATGTTATGAAGCAAATAAAGTTGTTACCATGGCAAAACGTGGATATTTCATTAGTGTATTAGAGAATTATTTCATTATCATCGCAGTTGAATCATTTAAGTTCCTCAATATTTTCATGGGATTACCTTGTTGAAATCTAATCTCCTATCTCCTTCAACTGCCATCTCTTTCTCATTCATATCACTGTTCCTTCGAAATCTTACTTCGCTACAACCCAAATGCACAAAAAATTTCCCTTCATTTTGTATAGAAAAGTTTTTGATCTACCATAGCGTACAGGATATCATTTCGACATCCAATTATATTCCATTCCTCATTCGTCGAGGTTTCAAATGCATCAATCACCGAAATTGTAAATAAGTTTCTCAACATCACAAAAATATTAAAAATCTCGAAGGTATTTTTTTTGAAATTTCAAAAGTATTTAGAGTAAGACAAACGGTATTTAGAGTAAGACAAACGGTATTTAGAGTAAGACAAACCAGGAATTTAATTTTAGTTTGTGATCAAACTAACATGTAATAGACGAACCAAATGATAAAAATATGTGTGCGGGTAATTTAATATAATTGATGAAACTGTGAGATATAATAAAATACATTTAATCGTGTTCACGTATTATACAGTGGTATTCGCTTTCATCAATAATCCTTCTAAAAAACAATTAGAGAAATATGAAACGACTTTTATGATTTTCCGACATGTAATAAAATACGCCTTCTTTCATTACATTTCCGAGCCAAAGTTTAGCCATCGTAACATTGGAATGGTCTAGTATTTCTATTCTACCGTGCAACAAACAAAAAGTTATTTATACACATGGAAAAACACAAACATGAGGTTCGTTCATGTTTCCACAAAAAATCCTGTACATACATATTTTATCGCCTCTAAAATATTTATTTGAAATAGAGACCAACTTCTTCAATCATTTGAAAACATCTAGCAATATTTTATTAAGAAATTAAAATTATAAATTTAACGTGAAAAGGACGAACATGATAATTAAAATATTTACAGTAAATTCAATAAATTGAACTGACAAAAATATGATAAAATACATCGAAAATATTCACTTTGTCTCAGTAATAACCTGGTAACCACACTCTTTGAATAAAAAAGAGATAATCTGCCGAAAATGCCTCACAATTTCGACAACCTTTCGTCAATTCGCGTCTTTCGACAACCAGAGGGAGGTAAAAGTTTCTCAAATCGTGCCAGCTCGTAGTATGAAACGTCTGAACGCAACTATGTCGTTGTAGTATCTCGCTTTTTAGCGGTATTCAATGACATTCAATGAATCATCACAAATCATTAAATCACTTAAAAGAAAATTGAAAATATCAATAATAATAACAATATTAATAATAATGTTGTGGGAAGAAATGTCACTAAACTCACAATTTCCGTTTAAATGCTGCACTGTTAAGTGAACTATTGTTGTATGTAAGGTCTCCGAGGGTATTATGGCACAGTTGTTCTTACGACTCCTGCTCCTTCCTCTAGCGGTTAATATACCCACATTCTCTTTTCCAAGGGTATATGAGGGCATGTGGAAAACTCCACTTAGAGTACTCTCATAACCCACTAGACAGTAGGTTGTGCGTTTCTGTAGCCGCCTAATTGAGATAACTCGGCGTGTCTGAATTTTTCTCCCTGGAAAATTAATATGATTCCTCTCAAACCATGCTGTTCCTTAACCAATTTTTGTCGTGATACCAACTGGTAAAGTTACTTTTTGCTTATAATTGACCAGAAACTTGTGGAAGGGACTAGTTTCAAAATATATAACTATATTTTTCCGAAAATATCAGTCACATATATCCTCGAATACCCTCAAACCTCCAAACATGCATTTCCTTGGGAGTTCAATATTTTTTCAACAATCTTATAACAATAAATAACAAAATAAAAAATGTGTTTATAAATAGCATTTACTTTTACTGTCTATTGTAAAATAAGTTTAACGATATGTTTTTTAATTTTTGAATGAAATCATTTAGAAGGTCAGACTTGACGATAGAAAAGGACTGTTTGTTTTTTGTAATGGGTCATAGTGTAATTACTGTGTAGTAAATACTATGGAAAAGTATGGTAATAATTAACTATATTTTTTGTAAATTATAAAATTGAGATTTTTCATGTTCATCTCACACTTGAGAACCGAAAGGTTGATGTACTTGAAAAAAATATGTGAATGGTATTTTTAGACAAATATAACATTTATTATTAATTACATGTGTAAATTCCTGTTAACTCTTCCAATATGTTGACGAGTTTAATTGCCCATATGAACGATATTAACCTGCCGGAAAGTTACTTTCTCGTCGAGATATTATAGAACGCTTAGATTGAGGTATATTGACGTGCAAAATAGTACTTTATGATTTTTCTTTTTCTTCTTTATATTGGCAACACCGATATTCAAAAGAAAGCGGACGCTTAAGAAGATTTGTTTCATTCTAAATCATTAAGGTCGGATTTCACCAAATGACGTCTGAACCGAGTTCAGCTGAACCAAGTTCTAAGTTGACTGCAGTTCTTGATCTCACCCGGAGGAAACCGACACAGTCTGACGGAGATCAAGTGGAAGGAGATCCGAAATCAGTAGAACTGAGTTCAACGGCGAGTAATAGTTGGCAACGTTGTTTATGCACGAATTTATGAGACCGTATCGAGCAAAGACTATCAATAATATGCTATATATTCTCATGTAGCAATAAAATATTGCACAAAATGGCGACAATCAGAGCCAAAGAATAGATTTGCTAACATTCATGAAGATTCATGTGCAGGTCAAATGTGTCCAAGGGCATTCGGGATAATTGTGTGCTTTAAACGCAATTTTCGTTCGGAGACTTATCAGAGTTTCCAAACACTCAAAAAGACGGTTCTATTTACGAGTATTATCAATCCTTAAGATATTAGCATTTCATGTTGTGTATCGTATGTTGTTCGAACTATGGGAACAGTTCTCATACGTCTATTTTGGCGTATCATTTGAAAAATCTTACAAACTACAAACAGCAGTGTAGTTTATGAGAAGCATTTCTGAGAAAAAATTATTTTAAAGAAGATACCACTAAGTTTTAAAACTAATCTAATTCGTGCGTCTCAAAAAATCTATTTCACGAATAATTTTTCTCACTCGTTACATTTGATTACAATTTTTTAAGTATATAAAGTGAGTTTTCAATTTGTTGTCTACTTAAAAATATACTTAAACAATCCAACAAAAAACATCAGTTATTAAAGTGATCCGTCAAAATATCAAGCAACATTCGTGTCTGCTCCTCTTGGCCTCAGTTGAGCCGCGCTGATCGCCCGAAGTCGGACAGAATCAACTTCTGAGCGGCGATCAACGCTGAACTCGTTCACTCGATCGAAGATTAGAAACCAAAACATTGATGATCCTTAAAGTTAAACTCAGTTCCCGATATTGATCTGGGCTCTATGGTGTTGGTGAAAACAGGACTAAATCTGAAAACAAAATACTCTCTACTCATATATCCTTTATCTAAGTATTCAATAAAATATGTTTTGCCATGAATAACAGAATATCGGTCATATTACCATCAGTTGGGAGTAATATAATTACAGGCCCACCAGTAAAGGTTTATAAAATGTATATTCTCGTACAGAAAAATGACAGGAAAATGAATGGCAATTTTTTCCTTCCACTTAGATTGCTAGACCAAAATGTCACGTGATTTTATTCCCCAAAAGTTCCCAAATGGAGGCAAGAAAAATTCCAAAACCCAAGTGAACCATAATCTATTTNTATAAAGTGAGTTTTCAATTTGTTGTCTACTTAAAAATATACTTAAACAATCCAACAAAAAACATCAGTTATTAAAGTTATCCGTCAAAATATCAAGCAACATTCGTGTCTGCTCCTCTTGGCCTCAGTTGAGCCGCGCTGATCGCCCGAAGTCGGACAGAATCAACTTCTGAGCGGCGATCAACGCTGAACTCGTTCACTCGATCGAAGATTAGAAACCAAAACATTGATGATCCTTAAAGTTAAACTCAGTTCCCGATATTGATCTGGGCTCTATGGTGTTGGTGAATACCGACCTAAGATAACACGGAAGCGGGGCAGCGACGTTACCCTAGAAACGGAAGTATAAACCAGAAAATGACGGGTGGTGTAGAAATCTACCCCACGAATGTATTTACAAGTTTATGAGTGACTCCAAGAATGATTACGCAGATAGTTTCAAGAATTCGAAGAAAAAAAAGTTTCATCTGAACATCTGCTTTATCCAGTGAAGAATTGCCTTTGTTCTCTGCGTGAACAACTTATAACACGAGACTGAAATAAACTTGGAAACTCCAAACAAACTGTCGATAGTAAAAGTATTGACTGAAACCACGACCTCTCGTTTGTTCAAGCAATGAATGCTTTTTACTACGCTCCCCACTATTACTAATCTCGCATACTATCAATGGGTAATATCACATACTCTTAAAATGTCATTAATTTTCACTTAACATTTCGTTATATTTGCTTTAATGTTTTCTAAAATCAAGATATCCAATTTAATTTCATTACCTGAAAGAATACATCGATTTGGTAGTCATTGAATCTTTATCTTCGTCTTCCATTGCACTACTCCCCCAAAGACACGCGCCTCAACTTTCTATTCGTTGAGTTGTTATCGACTTCAGCAACTTAAATTGCGTTGGAGTTGGCGATAAGGCAATATACTCTCTTACGCGCCGTCGATCGGAAAATTAAATCTAATCCTGAAGTTGTTTAATTATTGTTAATATGATCTTGGATGTTATAAGATGTGGGATATATTAACTGTAATCTCCAATGAATGAAATCTATTTCCGGAACGTTTTCGAATAAACATGTTGATAACCATAACTCAAAAATCAATATTTTTTTCATTTTTTCAAGCAAGATATACGCCGCTGTTAAAGTACTAAAAGTACGCGGCTCGCAAAAGCTGGTTGTATATAATTACGCTGCATAAGCAAAGAGCATGCATAAATAAGGGTTCGATCTCATCATCCAATGGACACGCACATTCTCAGAAATAACATTTCTGAGAAGCGTATTCATCACACGATATTACATTCGGATAACTGCGATCATTTCCTTATGGATCGATCTTCGAGGAGTAATTAAGCGTGTTAGTAAAGTTCCATAATTCCTGAAGAGTAGTTGGATGTTGAGGTTATGAGATGCGACTGTGTACGTAGCAATCGCTCCGCTTCAACGAGCGAATATTACACGTCGAAGACTGACTCAATTCCTTTTTTCTGATCTTTTTTGTTTATAATAGTTTATTTCTAACTTTACGCAACCTTAGCACGGTTGCATACATTATCTCTGTGACCCCATCCTGACCCGTGTTTTCCTCCGGGAAGTGACGTATTTTCCATAGACGTGAATGTCATTTAATAGTTTTATTAATATTAATCTCGAATTTTGACTGCACATTATATCTACGACTCATTTTGGAATAATAAATGGATAACTACGCATTTTATTAAATATTTTTATATAAGTATTAACTTCGTCACTGCCCTTGGGCCCTTGATCGGAATTGATGGGATGGTCCCTTGTTTCCGGAGAGTGAACTTTGTTTATTCATAAGCAGTCATACGCAGTTTGCAAATGCTTTTTTGACAAAGAAATTGATTTATATTTACTTATTAGTTGGAATAATACAAAAATTAAGATTTCTACCATAAACAAAAAAAGTCATTTTTTAATAACGAGAAGGGACATATTAAGAATTTCTGTTGATTGAAGACACTTAATATTGTATACTGGTTTTGCTCGAATTTTTTTTCTATAATTCTTGATACAATTTCGGCAGTAAATCTAATTACTAAATTAACTCTTCGTCGTATGTGTTCAAATGTTAATTCTTCTTCTCTTTACATTTTAGGTTCCCATCCATTCAATGACATAGTGCATCTTTCGTTTTTCTCAATGATGTATACTTCAGTGAAGTACTTTCCCGTTGTTCCTTTGAATTAATATAAATATTTTTCTTCTTCATTTTCAGGTGAGTATTCTCGTGCCGTGGAGCTCAAAATCAACCAGGATACTGGTGAGATACAATATTGGTGAATATCATAACCCTTACTTATCTTAAATAATTCCCGAAGAAAATGTTATATAAGTTTTCTTCAACTAATTTACGTTTTGGACAATAAACAAAATCAATTAATTGCTTCGTTTTGGACCTGCAAACATTAAAAAAGTTTAATTGCACCGGTTCACGTCAAATCCCGTGATTAGAACTAAACAAAAACTGCCAGGGTTAAACTTAGCTCCGGTCTCAAAGGGAGCTTTCATAGAACCCGTTCACGCATGTAGAAACCGAAAGGAGGTCGCTAATACATAAAGAGTCGCGGATTGCGAAGTTCGCTTCCTATTTTGGAATGTAGGCTGCAGACAGGAAAATGGGCATGCCTGCAACATCGATCTCAATCAACAAATCTAAGATCGATTACAGATCAATGGAAACTGGAAAATACGCCACAAATTCTGAAAGCAATTACTTTGAGTAGGATGCATTACATGGAAATGACTGAAAATTAACACACATAATCTTATCATTGTATATTTTAGAAAGGTGGAATATGTGGAAAGCAAAAAAAAATATATATTTCCCATCATTGTTCCCATAAAATAATTTGTGTTATTTTTTAATTTTACTTACCGCTTTTAATTTGAGGTAGTTTGTATAATTTGAACATAAATTCTCTACATTTATATAAGCCCGTCAAAGTCTGAACAGAAGTGTGAATGACGTAAGCAACTATGTATAATGTGTTCCAATATTTCTGCATCAAGTGAATTTGTTCCCATCCCTCCACCCCCCTCGTCAACAATACTCTGAATCTCACAATTGATCTGAGTACGAGTATTATAAATATATCCAACATTTCATCCTGCCGTGGTCAAACTATTTACCTATAAATCACTCGGGTCGTGTAATTTGTTATAAAGAATTGTTAAAAATTTAGCAATTCCATTCAATTGAATTTCTGATATTGAACGCTTCTGATGATTGATTTATTCTTTTGTAGAATCAAAGCTTGCTTGCAATATTTTTCAATAAAAAATTAAGAAATGGCATATGAGAACGTACCTCCCGGAACGTATTTCAACAGTGAACTGTAAGTTAATTCATTCTGCTGTTAATGTCCAAATATGCATGCATTGGAAAAGAAAATTTATTAATTTCTCTTGTAATTCAGTATTTTTGTAATTTATTAGTTAAAAATATAAAATAATTAAGCAATGAATTTTACTCACACGTATACTTACATACAAAAGACATATGATTTCTTGTAATAACGCTAGCCACAATTTCCAGTAGCATGGTCAGTTGGAAAACTATTATTTTCTGTCATGATACATACCATGGGTCGAGTCCGTCACTGCGCTGACAGAGCCGGCTACCTACCTACCTGCATCGTGTACATAACCTATAACTTAAAAAGATTTTTCGAAATTTAAGTTACTTGTTCGATAGTTAATGCCCATAGATCAGAGTCGTCCAGCTTAAGTTACACCGCGGGCCATTTTCTAAACACTTTCGATCAATCTGGCCGCCACGGAATAGGGATTGGTCCAAAGCGTTGGCTGATGAATAAAAATAGCTAGACATATTTATTTATTTGTAACGCGATATTTTTTTTCGTCAACAAATTTATATTATTTCTATCTGGAAAAGTTAAATTGGAAAATTCTAAGTTTTTAAAAAAGTATTATAAAAAATGTTTTCAAATGACTGCATCCATTTATAACAGTTATGTTCCCCAACGTTAGATAAAAAATTGATAGAAAATTTACCATAACTCGTGGGCCGCAAAGAGTTTCTCGGGTCGCTATTTGGACAGCGCTGCCAATGATGATTACAATTCATCACGTATTTATATTTAATCTTAATCTATGTAAACAGTAATGCAAAATAGGTTATCATCAACGTGGCAAAATTTAAATCACAAAACGAATGATTGCTTGGTGGTGGGAGTGAGTGGACGCATGAGTGTGTCTGCATTTGCGAGGCAACCAAATCCATCTTGTGGAGCATTTCACTGTCATCACGACCCACGTGCCAATGTGAGCAGATGTGTGTTCACTCCTTCTACACATGCTTCCGCATACTCACTTCCCCCTCTGTCTCTCGTTAAGGACTGCTCCGAATTCCTTCCACTCAACCTCGTCCATATCAGACTCCTAATGGCACCAGATGAATTATAGGACATGATAATGTCTGTCACTGACACAAATAATAATAGTGTCAACTGTAAGGGATTAAACAACTTATCGATCATAGAATCATTTACTATCGTTTTGTTATTTATTTTACATCCTTTGGCTCTGAGGTTCGGGCCATGAGACCTGCTCTTCCATCTGACCGTTGAACTTGGGAGAGGGAATTGGGAAGGAGAGATATTGGATTGGCAGTTCCCCGGCACCAAACCATTTGTCTGGAGTAGGTGAGGGAAACCCCAGCTGAAAACCTCACTTGGAGGGAGTATCTTTGGTCTGAGTTAGCATCCATTCGTTTTGTAATTTTGTTGAAGAATGTAGGATTCNAAAAAAAATCTAAAGCAGATTTAATATATTTCAAGCATTTGAGAAGGTTCAGCATGAAATAAAACGAGTTTTGACACTGAATTACTTTACAATTCCGATATCACATCTACCTCACAGATATTTTCCAATATTGTGATGCAACATCCAAAAACCATGTTGAAATCCCTCAAGTAAGCGTACTATAATTTATTCTCTATATTCTTCTAATATACAACTGATCTACCCGGAAACTGGAAATAATCTTCGCTACCTTTGTAGACTATACGACTATCCTTGCCTTTCATTCATTGCCAAATGGAGCAACGCGAACAGAACAAGAAACTCTATTTCGTTCAGAAATTGTAATCCAAACAGCGCATTAAAGTAAATGATTATAAGACATTTCATGTGACAGTGAAAAACAATTATTGTTCTCCAATCTCACAGTATAGTTTACAAATTTCTCGAGCAAAAGAAATGAATTACATTCAAATGCAACTTGATAAGACAACGAGTCTCATCATCATATACCTTAATACACCAATGTCGCATAAAATTTTAGTTCCCTTTCCGTGTAACCGGTCGGAGTAAAACACACAAATGAAGTATTTTTTTATTTCTATTTTATGTCTTTTGGAGAGTTCGTGCCATGAGGTCTGCTCTTCCTGTTGGACTCGGGTAAGGAAATTGGGAAAGATACATGTTGGAGTAGGTCGACATTTGTCCGGATTAGGTGATGGTAACCCCAGCTGAAAACCTCACCGAGTTCGGCCGAGCAGGGTTTGAACCCACGGTCTACCACTCAGTCAATGGGATCATGGAAGTGATGACGTCACCTCTACACCACCGTTGTCGGAATCATATTTTAGATCGTTCAAAGAAGTGTAGACGATTTCCCCTCGCTTCACATCTCACCTTTCCGTTTCCGGGATAACAGCATTTAAAAAGTTACACAAGGAGAAGAAGCTACTTGACTCATTTATTTGAGAAGGATGTTACTTGAGTCCAAAGAAATGACAGCTCTGACGCTATCATACGATATCATAAGTAATAAACAAAATTCGTAGACGTGAGTTACGTAATACTGTATAAACACCGGTTAACCTCACCGCCAGGTAACAGATTAATATGTTATGGTGAATGAAAAGGCAGATGGGACCGAGATTCAATCCCGAGGCTTCCAGCTTAGCGTGTTGATGCAACACCAATTGCGCCACCAGTCTCCTCGGGGCTCAGTCCAACATTGACATTCAACTTGGGAGACCTGCAAGGAGATCTCATAGAGATTAGATCTCGGACCCGTCTCCCATTTTTATACACCATGAGTAACCCATACTAATATATAAATAGGAAACAAGAAAATGTGTGTCTGTTTGCTACTTGATCAAGACTAATCCACGGAACGGATCGTGATGAAATTTTGCAAGGAGGTAGTTTAAGTGTTCGGGACAATTTTTAAAAAAATATGTGATGAAGGTAAAAATGGTTTTTCACCATAAATGTCGATAAAATAAAAAAGTGAGTTATATTTGCTTACGCTGCCTAAACGGTTTGAGAGAGGTGAAAACTATCAATGGCAATATTGTTTACCTCAAAGAGTTCAACAACAAAATTCCGCGACAGCATATGTCTACCCACTAGAAATTTCGAGTCGTCACAACGTCGTCGAAGTCAGGACGTGGTGACGTCAGAAACAACGTCGTGAAGACGTTGCCAGCGCGTACGCTTGTAACGTCGATTCAACGTCGGAGAACGGCGTCTTTACAACGTCGTAAGAAAACGCTTATTCGACGCCAAAATAACGTCGACACACGACTTTCTTGAAAATGTTGAATTATCATTTTTATTACAACTTTTACGGATATTATCCAACGTCTTACCATCTTAAATCATTCTAGGGCCACAATTAACGGGAGCGGAGACCCATGCGCTATTATAATAATAATTATTATTATTATCATTATTATTATAAGAGTCGTCTCGACGTCGATCTTCCACTCGATCTCGACGTCGAAACACGTCGAAAGTCATCTCAACGACGGCGATTTCTGCGTTGGTATCCATTAAAATTAACCTAAATTATCGATAGGATGTTATCAAAATAGAAGTGTAAAATACTTTAATTTAAGAAGGAAAAAATCCATCATCATCAGATTTAATGGATTATTTGTTTTGTGCATTTATCAAAGAGAGAAAACGTTATTAAATCATAAAATTTCGACGAATACTTTAGATTTTACGAGAAATGTAATGAAATAGTGCAGCTGCGTCATGCCTCGAAAGCGAACAATCTCACCGACGCGACAATCAAGTTTTATATTAAATTTATAATATTACGAATTTGTACAATTAGCATGTTTTACGTTTGTTTTTAAAAACCAATAAGTGAAATAATTTAGATATTTATATGTATATAGATTTCTTTCCTGATAAATGTAGCTTAGTCTAAGAATTATCCCCAGCAACGCCGGTTAATTAGCTAGTAATATATTTTCAAGTCATGCAAACGTTTCTGCATTTAAGTCCTGATAACAATTTTTCTGTTGAAGTGTTTGTTGTTTAATTAACGAGCATGATAAATTAAATGGCGTTTCTATGTTGCTCATTGTTTTATTGGTATAAAGCTTTTTCGGCTGCATAGCAACCATCGTCAGTAACATACACTGAAAAATATAAATGTACATAAAATTACAATAATATATTTTTCAGTGTATGTTACTGACGATGGTTGCTATGCAGCCGAAAAAGCTTTATACCAATAAAACAATGAGCAACATAGAAACGCCATTTAATTTATCATGCTTGTTAATTAAACAACAAACACTTCAACAGAAAAATTGTTATCAGGACTTAAATGCAGAAACGTTTGCATGACTTGAAAATATATTACTAGCTAATTAACCGGCGTTGCTGGGGATAATTCTTAGACTAAGCTACATTTATCAGGAAAGAAATCTATATACATATAAATATCTAAATTATTTCACTTATTGGTTTTTAAAAACAAACGTAAAACATGCTAATTGTACAAATTCGTAATATTATAAATTTAATATAAAACTTGANTTCTGAGGATTTCGCACCGTCTATTTTAACTATTTTATTTTCTACTGGACAGTGGATTAAGTAACCCTTCCGGAGCCAAAGATCGCGGTCACATCGTTGACAAAAATTACTCCACAAGATTTTTTTTCAAATCAATCATTAACAATGAAGGAAGTTTTACAAATAAATTAACGCATTTATATTTTACAGCAACCACTTTACATTAATCCCATATTATTAATGTTACTGTTTGAATAGAAAATTTTGCAGTGAGGGGGGGCATGTTGTAAACAATTGAACAAAAGTTTTGAAAAATAAATAACGACAATGTTGCTCATTTTATTTACAATGATATAAACTGTTATACAGAAACGAATATAACTCCTAAAGATGACAACAAGGAAGGATTATTTTACATGTAGGACCTTGGAGCCCCATTGAAAATAATAAATACTAAGGAAATTTTTGTCTGCCAAATAAACTTGTGTTTCGTCGGAACATTACAATTTTTGGTGTCTACTTTCCTCTCGCCTTTTGGACAATTATGAGGAAATTCTACAACTATTAACGTCCATTATATAATATAATTAAATATAAATATTATTCTTCCATAAAAGGTCGTAAGTTATTAATTATTTATTTAATCATGATGGAAGTAAACCCTTTCCAGTACTGTTGCTGCAGTAAAAGGTCACCGACTTCTGCCGCAAGTTTCGCATTGCGTTCCGTTCCCCTCAATATCCTTCTCCGATACTGAATCTCAGTATTGCAACAAAACACAAATTCTATAGCTTAAAAATTACGATATTTCTTTCACCCATTTAGGGGACCATAAATTAGTTTTATTTCTTGATTTCGGTATTATAGTATCGAAACAAATTTCAGTTTTATTATATCACTTTAAGTAACTGGGGTATTGCTGCAATACAAAAAGCGAGGTAAGAAAAACGATACACATTTTGCTAATAGTTCGCTTCAATATATATTAACACTCACTGAAACACTAAAAGTTTTTATTCTTTTCCCGGTATTTATACTTTAGCTTAAAATTATTAACATCGAGAAAACATTAGTTTATTACATGAAATTGAAAGTGAATGAAGAAACAAAAACTTCACAATATTTCAAATAGTAATTCAACATTCATGCTCTAAATTAATAGTATACTCAAAGTCATCTTACTTTGCCTCGAGAAATTCAACTTAAGAAAACAATGAACGGAAACGCTATCACTGTGTTTATTAGTTTATTGTATATCAGTCGTAGCAAATTACTTTGTTGTCCTCAACAAGGTCTTAGACAGTTTGTAACAACTCTCTAGACAATAAATTATTTATTTATTTAATGTCAGTCTAACTGGCTTGATGTTGGAAATAGAGCCTGTACTCAATGTAGCCAACACTTTTACTTCACCATCGACCATAAGAGTAACGATAAGGGTACCTCGCGTTGGCGATAAGAGTTGGCAAGTTATTCGAGCTTAAATCCATAGCCAACCTCACTTCACTTTGCTCTTGTGGTGCTATTCACTTCTTTCTCCGTCGAGCGTGAGGAACGAATATTACCTTTCGTCTTTGTTTGTCGTGTTATTAACATGTATTTCTTTACAACAAATAGTCGCTCTTGCGATTACCATTAATATTTACATGGATATTACCTAAATTCTTTGTAACCACACTTTTCCTGAAATTTTCCTACTACGCTTTTCAGCATTTTATCATAGACATAACGCAATTATCTTTTGTGATTCTTTTTTCAGTGATATTTCGAGTTAGTGACATTAATCTCGTTTCATCTTGAAAGAGTGAATTTCTATTTTATCGCTCGGATAGTTTCATTTATTAATTAAGTTCACTTTTAATTAATAGATGGCCACTAAACTCAGTCTTGATGAAGGATCAAAGAGTGCCCAATCTATTGAAAACTATTTTCCAGAATAACTTCGGGTCGCTCCATGCTTCGTTAAGTAAAAGACGTAGCGAGACGCTTTAACTTCTCCTTATCAGCTGATGAGAATGACATTGTGCACAGTTCATGTCCCAGCTTTTATAGCTGTGACTACGGAAAAGCGAACTCTCCTTCTTCTAAAAGCGAACTATTACTAACTACTCCTAACACATTCACGACGGCCAAGTTGTTGGTAAACCCAGCTAAACGCCCCTCTCTTCTAACAATAGCCCTACCACCCACCCCTATAGCCCAATGTAGACAAGCTACTAAAGCATCTACATTTCCCATTCACAAATACTACAGAAAAAGAGAGATGCAGCGCTCACGAAATCTAAACAAATAAGTGAATTCTATGAAATGTCTGTTGTACAGAAATCGGGAAAGTAATTGATGAAATTATTTGAAATTCTAAAGGACTCTTCTGCAAATAAAGTGCAAAG
Organism: Laupala kohalensis; assembly: GCA_002313205.1. Taxonomy (NCBI): domain Eukaryota; kingdom Metazoa; phylum Arthropoda; class Insecta; order Orthoptera; family Trigonidiidae; genus Laupala; species Laupala kohalensis. Next base: position 16,022 of record NNCF01137211.1, read on the forward strand.
TATGTTTAATATTGATGTACTGTAAATACAGAACACGATTAAAATTGGCTGTTAATCAGGAGATGTGAATCTTCATTCGCATGACTGTTGACTATGAAGCTTAGTAATGTGTCCGCCAGAGTTCAATTGTGAGGTTATGTGAGGCGGACTGTCCACTGAACGTATTATCTACGCGACCGAATCGTAGAGGCAAAATTATGTAACGGCTGTGAAGTACGTTGTTTTCAAGTACATAACATACCAGTGACATAAAAGGCAAAGAATTCAGAGATCTTAATACACGCGTATTGTTTATTAAGCGTTCTTTATAAAATGTATTTTTATCGATTTTAAAACAATTCGTAATTACACACACATTAGCTTACAATACTGAAAACTTTCACGTGTATTTTTGTGTCTTCTTCGTGGTATTAATTTTTGTAATAAGTAAATTAAATTCTACGAAAGTAGAGAAATATGGAAACTAACATGTGAATTTAGAATATTACATGAGAATCCCAGGTAATGCAGGGCAAAGTAAGCTAGTAACAGAATAATCGGAAACGGAATGCCAAATCAAAGTTTTTATCCTAATCTATCCATTAGCGCTTTGCCAGAAGTAGAAAATATGATGGTGCTCATTTGTTCCCCAACTCCAGCAAAGTTTATACTTTGTGGATAATCCATGAGTTTGTAGATATGGATGGTATTCGATTTGGTTCGGCCGGTGCAATTGCCTGAGGGCCCTTAAGGTATAATACGCGCGTTGACTGAAGTCGCCAACTATTCACGGAACTTGGAAATATTCACTAAAGTAGTTCTCATTAATTAATAATTAAATCTACAGAATTCTACTATTGGATGAGGACAATTATTTTGTGATTTTGTGATAAAGCTCGATAATCAATTTATTTCTTTTTCTTTGACAAGGACCTCATTGTCTTCCAAGTCACGTGATGCGGATGCCATTTCCGTTAGAACAGTATTTTCCACACATTTTGATGAATTACTATTGTAAATGCCCCGTAAGGTATGAAAATCTTAACGTCATTGCGTTCCTGTTTCCATTTTCTATGCTTTAGTAGGTTTTTTTACGCTGTGTTAAGCAGTTACTTTTACCGGAGTATCAAAAAAACATCAGTCTGCGAATGTTTTTTTCCATATACGCCCAAAGTAATTTAAAGAGAAATAATTTTAAAATTTTGCACCATTAGGGTATGAAAATTCGTCGCCACTGGATAGAATTTTTAAACTTTCATTTAAAACTTTTTTTTTGGGGGGGGGGNCGGACATAATGCATAAAAAGTTGTTGCCTTTTTAGTTATTTTTACGAATTTTAATTACCCCCAAAAAATTTGTTAAAGGTGCCCTAACATTAATTTGAATCAAAATCGTAGCAACCGAGCTTCTCTCAAGTGAAAACTACGTAAATGTTTCAGTAATGACTGCTGACTTATTTTGTCAATACCACAAAACTCTTTGTAAGTTTTCTGTGGCAGAGCGCAACAAAATAACGCCATATTTCATAGATTTGTCGACGGTCTCAGGAGACTTTGAATCCTTCATTCGCGCAATGAGGGTAATAAATAATGAATTAATTCTCAATATAATTATCAAATTAAAACAAGAACTAAGCGCTTGGCTCTTGGTTAGAACACTGAGTTGCTGATTGGGGTTCGATCCCCCGTTGAGTGTGGGATTTTTCAATGTCCAGACTAACTCCCAGACCTACGCACCCTGATGTAAAACGAGTACCTGGTCTATCCTAAGGTGAACCGGTCGGAGCGAGATACTGGTTACATCTCCTCCTCCTCTTCCTTGTGCGAAGGCCTAGTAAATGCAGAGCTCTACCCTCCGTGAACCCCATGGGCATTTACCTTAGCACCTTTTGTGGGACAGTTTGATTCAATGTGATTCTTCTCGGTCACGTTGAGTCACATTTTCGTTCAAAATGCCTCTATTAATAAATAATTAGAACTGTTCTGGAAAAAAAAATACAATCATTATTCATTTAACTGTATAGGAGAAGATGGTTCAAAATCCCCTCCGCAAAGAAACCCCTACATTTAATTCAATAAATAATTAAAAACTTACGACCATTTATGGACGAATAATATTTGGATCCCTACATTTTTGGAGAATCGTTGTATTGATGCAAACAAACATCTCTCCGTCAAATGAAAGTGGTTAGGTTGGCTGCACCGATGTGATTCAAACAAGTCCAAAACCAAGAGTACGACAGTCTCGGTCTTGAACACTTCATCATGGTCTCGGTGTTGGGTCTCGCGGGTCTCGCTTCCCGTCTTCTACAATTGGGTGTAGTTCTTATTTTTGGTACACACAATACTGCAGGAATTTTTAAATATACCAGTATATTGGTTACATATTATGAGACAAAATAATTATTATAACATATAATCATTAAAATCCTTTTAAATATTTTTTGTATCAACATTGATCTTTTGATTTAAAAAATTATTAATTTTAGATATGTTTCTGATAACTTGATTGTTCTGTTAGAATCACGCCGCAAATGGAACCCAAGGAAAGATTACTGAGTATTTATTGATTTACTTAAAAGCACGGATAACATAAACGACCAAGACCAATATACCAAAATCCCCTCATTATAAATAAGGTACTAAGTAAATAAATTTATTGCACCAAAAAGCAATTACAAACTGCAAATAACCACGTGGAGAGCATAAACTAATTTACTTTACAGAAGCAAGCAATGGACCAAGCCATCAATTCCAGTAAAGGATCCTAAGGTAGAGACTGATTGAATATTTCAAAAGAAACTATGTAACAAATATGTACTGTTATCAATTATTATCCCCAAAGTAAATCGTAATCATTAAAATCACTCAAGCTTCGAGTTTAATAACAATAATAATAAACTACTGAAAAATAACAATTATTGCTTAACTAATATTCACAATTATGGTTTTCAAATCTATAATAAAAGCAGTATTCATTGTTGTATTAAACAATTGTATGGTGTAAAGTTTTTCACGTTTTTCATTTGGCAAATTAGTTTGCAAAAACCATTTCGTAACTACAAATAACCCAGTAACTAAATTACCTTGTACATAACCTGTCTTGTACCTACAAATTTTTATCTTTCGTGCATAAATTAATTTGTATGTAAATCAAGACCTAAATCAAAATGAAAGATAAAATGTTTCGCTTCTTCTCATATATTCAAATAAACTAGAACCCCTCTTAATCGGTCTGGTCGGGAAGAAGATTCTGGCCGGTTACCTGTCTTTACCGGTAAACCCAAAATTCCAGGGAAAAATCGATTTTCAGGATCAAAAGGAGTCAAAAAGTTTATCACGTTATCACAAATAAACAAGCAAATGAGACGTCATTGCTACTCGTTTCTTTGCACTGTATGTACACACATATATAAACGAACACGAAAAAAATAGATTCGTAGAAAAATAGAGTCGGAAGCGAGAGGGGATTCAAACCCCGCCGCAACACAAACACATTGGACACAAAGGTCGCGTCACCCCGATTTACTTTTCAGGAATGTTCTAGAGAAGGTTCGTCAGAACTTAAATGTTTGAGTCACTATGAGGGAGCTATCATACACTGAAAATGAGAGAGAGAGAGAGAGAGAGAAAGGGAAGAGGTCGGTTGACCCGAGGTCGGTTAAGAGGGGTTCCACTGTATTGAACTATCTCTCACTGTCACATTTGGCTCATCTTTCCTGATTTTCTCCACAATTGTAGTACTAGTTGTAATACTTTATTCGTCAAAATTTATTTTCTCCCATTGAAATTTACTTATCTATTTAATGAGGTCCAACCTATGTACCGGCAAATTTGCCCTCTGTAAGTCATTTTATTGTAAACTTCGTCGTACATTGGATGCTATTGGTTAATAAATTATTATTATTATTATTATTATTGTTGTTGTCGTCGTCTAAAATCAGACTGGAGGTTGTAGTAGTCGGATAAATCTAAGAATATATCTAGGTCACAACCAAATTGCTAAGGAGATGATTGAGCGTGTGCGTGCTCTTACAACACTTAGCGCAGAATATTGGCGGTTCCTCGCATTGCTACATCCTGGAGGTCCCATTGATTCGCATTTCCATGGAGCTTCTTTAAATTATTATCAAGACTGCGCGGTAAAGTACCCAATGCGCCAAGAATGATTACCACTTCTACCTTCACACCCCATATTCGACTCTTTTCAATAGATAGCCTTTCATATTTCAGTTGTTTTGTAGCCTCCTTTGCAGTAACGTTCTCATCACAAGGAACAGCTACATCGAAGAGCATGCAGGTCTTCTTTTATCTGTCTCTGATAACTTATTATTATTATTAACTTATTAGTATTACAATCGCACACATCGCTTTTAAGGAACATTGTACACTTGAGACATCACTGAATGAACCCTTTGATTTTCCGACTTTCCTCGCCAAAGTGAATGCCGTGAATTCTTCAGTATCATCACGAATTCGAAGTCATAACTTCGTAAAGCGTTAATTGAATACTTTGCGTCATTGTTGCGTTGGAGGTATTTCAAGTATGAAGTGGAAGCACAACGCTAGGAAGAGGTTTGAGAATTCTCGAGTTTCAGTTGCGAACTTTAAAGAAGTTACAAATAAGCATGTCCAGAAAGGAGCTCCCTCAGGGGAACGCAGCCACAATGTGAGGTTTCTGATTTAAAAAAAGTCTTTACACTTCTTCAAAGCGCAGTCAAAGGAAAAACTCCCCGTATTTGTGACTTCGTTGTACTCTAAGGGACAAAGAAATGCAATAATATGAGATAGTGCCTCCATTTTCTTGTTTCAAGAATGTGATCCAAACTAGGAATAATATTCGCAATGAAGAAATTTCGATTGTCTTTTTATCTTCACAGTAAACAACTCCTTCACTGTACTATGTGTCTTAATTATAGACAATCATTACAACTGCAGAATGATTGATTCACAGTTCACAGACTGTCGTGGTAATGCTCCTGTTTCTCACACTATGGTTATATGAGATAGTCTTTAATGAACTACTTGACAGAGAAGGTTGAACTATCAACCTTCCAGAATATTTGAAATTTGAAATTTTAACGTGATATGTAACTGAAACTGGTTTTAATATGATTAATACGATTTGAATGTGATATGTAACTGATTATCTTCATAGAATCCAAGTCCTGATGAAGAGGTCAACACACCTCGAATCGTTGGCAATATAGTAACCAAATGTGATAAGAAGAAATGTGAACCAATAATTCTGCAGTTGTAATCATTGTCTATAATTAAGACACATAGTACAGTGAAGGAGTTATTTACTGATAAAAATAATATAACATTTTACAATTGAGAAATTTTATAATTGAGGTAATTTTATAATTGTCATTTAGGAAAGGTTATAAATACTAAAAGAGTTTTTTTTTCTCGGGAAACGTTCTCCTTAACAACACTGTGTTAACTATCTGTCTTCCCTTTGCTAGTTTAATTGCTATGACGATCTACAGATAGCTCAGGCATATACTTTGTCGCGAGGCTTACATATGTTACGCCTGGTGGATGTTGTGTACGGGTGGTGCAGTGGACAGCAGCAGTAGTCCCGGGTTCGTGTCCCGGTCCCTCGAAATTTTCATGTGACCGGTGACGATACAAACACTCCTCTTACATATTATACACTAACAAATGGGGAAATCAATATTATAAAATATTTTTTACTCTTTTTTCAATAATTTGTCGAAACGCCAGGCAAAATGGATATCGAGGCACGCCGTATTTGAATACTATACGCGGTATTTGGAATTAACATGTGGAGTTCGAACATTCTCCACGTCTTGATTTTACAACGGTTTCAACAGAACAATTTTTTTTGATTTTGAATATTTTTTTAAAGTAATAGTAATTAGTTAAAATTTGTTAGTTGCAATAGTAATTAAGTAATCTATGATGAACTTTCCATATGTTTTCATATTCAATTGTGTCGATTAATCAGTTTGTTGTGTCTCCTGTAAAAAGATATTTTTGACACTTTGAACGTTTGCCATTTACATGCCTCAGTTGGAAGTTTTGTCCCGCCTTGCAGATATGCGTGTTTGAAACAAATTTAGAAGGTGAAAAATTTCATACCACAGAATGTTTCTTCGTATAACAATGACTGCTGCTTTAATTATGGATTTGAGAGCCATTTGGAATGTGTTGAAGATATGAATCAATCGCGAATCGTATCAAAATTATTCAAAGAATAATTTTTATATGGTAAAACTTGTGTAGTATTTGGTAATTGTGTTAGCAACATTATCAAAGAATGATAAATTAAAAGTCGTTTGTATGTTGCTCATTGTTTTAATGTTAAAAAGCTTTTTCGGCTGCATAGCATAGCTGCATCCCTCCATGCTGCGGAATGGGACGTCGTACAAGATACGACAATCAACCGGGTCTTCAATCTCAGCTTTCAACAGAAACAAAGGCAGGCGAGGAAGCTGACAAAGTTGCGTACCCCCGTCCTACTCCCACAACCCACTAAATGCAACATTCTGCCTAGCATTAACTTTCACCCAAGACTAAAAAACCTTTCCACTACTTCATTGTCTCACGATGAAATATCTTTATCAGAAAAAGGTTTAAAGTATTCCCTTCCCTGCAGTCCCAACAGTTCTTCCATAAAACAAGTTAGTATTTACACTGAGAACGTTCTAACTAAATTAAAATCCTCTGATCTGCAAAAACAAATTATCACTAACACCATACAACAACATTTACACAAACCCTCTACTCAACACAATCATTCTGAACTGATCATTGCTAATAACCTCAGGGGGAAAACTCTAAATCAGAGTTTAATCATCACTAAACCAACACTACCGACACTACCGTTATTTTGGACCACAATGATTACTCTAACAAATTTATGATTTCATTAAATCCGATGACATCACATTCCTAAACAAAGACATCACCAACAAATTTGTTATCCAATTAAAACACGAAATTTCAGAATCACAAGGCATTTTTCCTAACACGCTAAATATTCTTCCTTCTAACCCAACCCCTCCACGTCTATATGGTTTACCAAAGATCCATAAGGCTTCCATACCCATAAGGCCCGTTGTCTCCTACACCAATACAATCACACACAGACTAGCATACCAGCTGAACAAACACATCCATTTCCGTCCATCACTCACCGTTAAGAATAGTACGAACTTGGCCAACAAAATTAAAAACATTCCTGTTCCTCCTAAAGCTAAATTAATCTCTTTCGATATAAAAATTATTTTTCCCAGTATCCCTCTATCTTATTGTAAAACTCTTTTACGTGACACCCTAGACTCCGCGTCTTGCCCCCTCTTTGTTAAAACAGAACTTTTTAACCTAATCTCTCTTTGCTTGGATGTGAATTATTTTAAATTTGATAATAAATTCTATAAACAGAACTCAGGCTTAGCCATGGATTCCCCCCTCTCTCCATTACTTGCAGACTTGTTTATGGACCATCTTGAAAAACAAATTTTT
>NNCF01137211.1:40435-54496 GCA_002313205.1 Laupala kohalensis
GGATTAGATTTAATTTTCGGAGCGATTCAATCGCACAGGTTGATATAGCGTTACTAAATATTGCAAGTATTTTTTTTTAATACAGAAAAATACTATATAATTTTTCCTACTGTAAATTATATAAATTTGTTGGTGAGAGTCAAAAGATCACGTTACAAATAAATAATTATTACTCGTTAATTTTATTCGTGGGGTAACCTCTTTCCATTCCGGTCCGATCGATCGAAAGTGTATGCAAAATGGTCCGCAGACAATATTTTTATTGATAATAATACGTACCAGTGAAATGACTTTTCCATGTTTTATTAAATACAATACTTGTTAATACTATAAAACGTATCTATTTATATTCTTATCTAGGAACTTCGCTGAAATTTTTGAATCCGCCTCTGCCTTAGGGTCCTTGATCGGAATTGATGGAATGGTCCCTTGCTTGCTTCCGGAGAGAAAATTAGTTTATTGTCCTCCACGTGGTCATTTGCAGTTTGTACCTGGTTTTTTGACAATTAAGTTTATTATTATTTATTATTATTGATGTTCATAAAGTTTCCACAGCTGCTTACTGCCATCATCAGGTGACTGTAGCACATAATTTTTTTAAAAAGTATCTCGATAAAAAATGAAAACAAGGTAACTACATATCATTTAAATTATAGCAAGGAAAAATAAATAATACGAAAACAAACCATCAAAGAAGAAGAATCAAAATGAACAATTATAAATTTTAGATAACCTGTGTCCGTTAGTAAATTGTTTCTAGTTAATTTGATGTGTTCAACAATTCAGAAATAATGCGTTTAAAGTGATTTGGTTCCCGATCTAATATTAAGACATTATCCCAATCTGCAAATGATCTTCAACTAAACGGTGTAATGATATAACATTATATAATATGTATGTTTCGTTGGTGTTTTGATTCGCGCCATTAACGTCCACTTTGTCTGTCCAATATAGCAAAGAGTACAATTTTCACAAACAGGTCTGTAGACAAAGTAATGTCAATAGTTACAATTAAAAGTTATATTTGACTTTTTAAGAAGATTTACGGAAAGAAACATGTTAAAAATTTATTTTTGTTTCAAAAGTTCTTTTTTGTTTCAACCATCACGTACGTACTGACATTGCTTCTGTGAATAAATAATGATACGCAAAATAATTACTGCGCTAATTTCATACCAGCGATAGTTTATGAATTTGTTAAAGTTGCACACAATAAAGCTAATCAAATTTATTATAACCATATTGTGAGTAGCCTTTTCTTAAAATAATTGTTCAGAGAACACACCAATGAATCTTGAGATAAAAAATTGCCAGGTTTCCTTTCTCCTAACCCTCAATTTACTGGCAGGTAACAAGCAACCAGAAAAGTCAAACAATGCAACTTACATTTGATACTAGAATTGATCTAACTAAAAAGATTAACCATAAGTAGTAGTATTGGTTGTAAAAGATTACAAAATTGCAATATTAAAAAATGAAACACCAAGTGGGTTTTTATTAAAAACACAGTAACCTGCCAAGAAATTGTATGGCGCGTTAATGTTTTCATTCACGACGTTTCGACTGCCGTTTCTATAATTATCATATGTAGGTACATTTAATCAAACTAATAGTACTACGTAATACAATAGATACTAAAATAAGTGTCTCAGATTGGGGATTTAAACTGCTACTTAAACTGTATTGGGAGTCTCACAACTCAACATAGAGACCCCAAAAACTATGGATTCGACACTAACATCGGTCGTTTTCAAATCATCCCCTCCCACGTCAACTCTAGAGCGCTCCCTACGTGACGGCTGAATCTGGCATCAAACGGCTAAATAGACAGTAATTGGTGAACGTATAGTTTGCAAAATAACCAGCCAACCCTCCCGGGGCATTTGTTTGCATCGAGAGGGAAGATACAGGCCACACGTTTAGATTGTAAAGATTACACTAGCGAGAAAGGAAGCACTAAGCAGGTGCAATAGAGCACGTTATGAGTGTTTAATTTACACATTCTGGTATATCTCATTCCTTGAATACTGTTTTTCCTTCCATGAAATTTCCTTTCGTCCTTACTACTTATATAAACAAACAGATTTTATATTTTATTATGGCATAAACTTTTATGACTCATTGTATTCTTATTATATTTATTAACAATATTCCGAAAAGATTTGATAATATAAGTTTTTTTTATTGTTCCGAAAATGTTTGATTGTACTACGTATTTCATAAATAACATTTTTGTATTCAATTAAATATATTTTTTCTTACGCTGTAGATATTACTACAATGAGCTAACTATTTGAATTCGTACCTTAGGGGCTCAGAAATCATAAATCTACCATTGTCATTACACCCTGGATCGGAATTGATGGGATGGTGCCTTGCTTGCTTCCAGAGAGTAAACTAGTTTATTGCCCTCCACGTGGTCCTTCGCAGTTGGTAACTGCTTTTTAGCAATAAACTTGTTTGTTTATTTAAAAAATGTATGTATTCCCATACAGTCCGCAATACAAATTTATCAGAAACTCGACTCCTCCTGTTTTCATCCGGAAGCTTTTGAGCTGAACATTACAAATGAAATGGCTTTTATCATTGCTCATGCAAACGATCTCGTATCTCCAGGAAGCGAACGTAATGGATCGACTGAGACCATTTCACGATTACCTCAATGGAAACAACGGAGCGATATGAGGAATGGAAAAGATAGGAGTAAATATTTACAATTTTTAAAACGGGAAGGAGTATTCAACGCAGTGTATTAGGAGAGATTAATAGGAATAAAGCAACGATATGAAGTATTCGTGGACTACATAACCAAGATAGGATTGATATAGAAAGCACCACAGATGCAGTATATAAGTTAGAAGATGAGCGTCCTCCTCTTCGCAGCAGGAACGGGAAATTTGGATGCGTAACACCTGATTCCGCGGTCAAATAAAGAAAAAGCAACAAATAGATAAAGAGTAAATGTAAAATGTGAGAGTCTTCAATGACCTCAGTTAAAGGCAAGACTCATGTACACCATAGACCGAAATACATGAAAAGAAGACATCGGAAAGAAAAGGAATCAAATAAAAAAATCCTATCCACTGTTTCTGTTACGACCTCATTTTAAAAATTCAGTTCGTAATGGGGAATCTCGTGAGATAGGTTTAACTCGAAATATCATTTTTCTGCTTAAAGGGTGCTGTGGTATGTGGATGGTAACCATTTCCCCGTTTCATTATGTGAAATCTTCAGGAGAATTCCAAGCTCATTTTCTGGAGGGATGAAACTTCTAGGTACATTTCAATGAACGGTGTCTCTACACATGTAAATATCATTTTAAATATAATTGAGAAATTGAGTATCCAATAAAATCATTTTTCTCTAAGGTACGTTTTCTCTATTGTTGCCTCAAACGGGTACTAACTACTTTTTTTTTCTTGAGGAGAGCAGGAATCACAAATTTCCATATTTTACTTGTCGTCGTGATGTGCGAGAGATGTCGAATATCATTTAAGGACATGATTACATAAGTAAGTCAAGCCAGCATTATTTCCTCCTAAAATTTAAAGTGGTTCGCATATCGCTGCTACCAAATACGCAATCTTTGTTCGGTTTTCGTTTCATTAAAGTGGTTCGCCTGATAAGTCGTGGCCGTGAGGTGGCAGAGCACAGAAGAGACTCGGACCAGCACGAAACAACGCTGACCTTGACGAACTTCGCCAACAAGTCACTACGCTGCGAATACATATGCTCTCCTATAAATCTGATTAATTTTCTATTTGCGTAAATAAAAAGTTTTGACAATAATAAAATAATAAGGGCTACGATATAGAATAAAAACTAACACAAAACTGATAACTTTACGTTTTAACGAATTTTCTGTCAATTTCATAAAACGTCTCATTCAAGATGGCCGCATCCCAAGTTTGAAATATTTTGCATATAAAAATGTTTTTTTTTAAAACTATTATGGTAATTTCCACTAAAATTTATAAGAATATGGGGGTAACAACAATATGACTAAAAAGGAATAAATTTTCTGGATTCTTCTTAATAAAGGGTTGGCAGCCATCTTGATTTCTGAGAGTTACCCAAAGGTACTCCACGGGTACTCACAATCTTATAAATCTACACATCCTAACCGAGAAAGACCGCAAATATAAAAAAAGTGCAGAGCACGATTCGAAGAAAAATTCCTCTTTGGCTGCCGGACTATTATGTTCATGGTTATCTTAATTCTTTTCCTTCAATACCATTACAAACTAGAAGGAGATTATCGAAAACAGTAACTGACTTCCATGTGCTTCATTATCAAGGATTGTGACGTTTTTCATATCTAGGAAAAACAAAACATTGGGGCTTCAACAAAGTTTGTAATGCAGAAACTTAACACAAAGCTAAATAACTTCTACGTGATACGCCGACCCACTTTATGGTACTTTGTGTATTTTGGTAGACTTTTAAAGTTCTCAGTAATATTTCAGTACCAAAAGTGCATTAAATGTGCATCAGCGCTTCCTCCGATAATTTGTATCGTAACGTCGTACGATTTACGTTTGTCGGTTATAACAATTCAAAATTCTCTTTGATATATTAATATTTGTGATGAAGGATAAAATATACAAATAGAAAGCTCATTATAAAGCTTTTTCCATTCGAACTCGGGGTTTTCTGCGCTTTTCCTTTGGGTAGAGGTGGATTTATATTTAAATTCTCTAGTATCAGGTTAAGGGACGAGAATTTGATTAATACTTTCGATATAATTCATGTCGAATATTGAAAATTTAGATAGCTACAATTTATTTGGTAATAATACATTGATAATGACATGTATTTGTCAAATATCTTTTTTAGGAATATTCAATCCACAACTGCCCCTGCGCCCGTGATCGAAATTGATGGGATGGTTCCTTGCTTGTTTCCGGGCAGCTTATTACCCCACGAGGTGATACGCCGTATGTAATTTATTTTTTGACAATAAATTTGTTTATTTAAAGGTTAACAGAGTGAAAAGAAAGACTTTTTCAAAGAAACTTCATCTATAAAAATCTTTAGAAAGCACTTCAGGGTATCAAAATCCTCAATCTCCTCCACCGGATGCTGTATAACATACAGTAGAAGAATCAACGCGAAGTTAAATCGCTTAGCTACTCCCACGCCGTCTCCCGAACACCCCCGCACCCCATCGCACCAATAATGGCCTCTGCGTCACCCCCCCCTGGGGTGATCAAGAAACTCCTCCACCTCCAACCCTAATGGCAGCCCACTAACGCTCCCACCTCCGAGACGACAATTACACGCGAATGTGTCATAATTCCACAGCGAGAGGTCCGTACGTTGATGTGTTCTCAAGTGTACCACGGGACCGACTTATTCAAACGAGGCGCCATAGTGGGGAGGACAATGGAGATGGAAAGTCTCTGAGCTACAACGATGCGGTTTCTCCAAGTGTAACTTCTTAGGCGCACTATGCACGAAAATCTCACGAAGTAAACTTACAGTTTACGACTATATCTTGGAGCTTTGTTCTAACAATAATTAAATTGCTCTCGGATATATAAATATATAAATGCTTCACGCGAAAGTGCGTCTGTCTTTTTGCTACCTAATCACGACAAAACTACTGAACTGATCATGATGAAATTTCGCTAAAAGATAGTTTAGATGTCCAGGATAAAGATAGGATAACTTTTATTTTTTTAAATGTGTGATAAAAAAAAGGTTTTAGAGAATAACGTCGATAAAATCTGAAAAAAAAGAGTTATATTCTTTNGAGATATGTGATAATTCTGGAGGGTCCTGCATTTCCACCAGAAGCTAATAACATTATCTAATACTATCAATAAATCAAGAAGGCGTAAATATGTTAATCTGCCACTAGAGAGATCTATTCTCACCCAGACATTTCATGATAATAAAATATACATAATTACTTATTCATTACATGGAAAATCGCCACAAATTCTGAATGTCAATTTTTAATTTTAATGTAACATTGAATGAGTTCTTTAATTTGTATCAAATTCTTTAATTTGCAGACGAACAATTCAGTGATAATGTATTATTATTGAATGGGAAGATTCCGTAGCCACTAGCCCAAGCATCATTCTCTCTTCAGATTTCGTCGAGTCAACATCGGGCCATAACTCCGTCCGTCATGAACATTTTGTGAAGCGTGTTGTGCGGGACATTAAACTACACATTTCCTTCAACCATATGATGCGACCATATGTTTTATTTGTGAGACTTTACGACTTTTCAACATCAAAGGTCATTGGAGCCCTAAAAACTTGTACAGATAGGGAAAATGCAGTTACGCACTAGGGAGAGCCAACATGACTCTCCCCGCGTGTGGGACTCGCCGAATGACTCAACCATACCCACTAAACCCTCCTGAATTACAACATACCAAAACATATCTCAAAACATACATCAAAAGGGCTCCAATGACCTTTGATGTCGACATGAGCCGTAAAGCCATACAAAAAAATATCAAAACATTGAGGACAAAAAATGAGGGGAGGCAAAAACGAGGAAAACGAAAGATACCCTAGCCCTAATAGCGTCGGGATAAAAAAGAACAAGAGGTGACCAAGAAAGGTCAGAAAAGAGAAAGGAAGGACCCTCGCAAAAGTAAGTGGAAGCAATGCCAGGCTCAGCTTGGGGCCCCGTGTTCGCCAAAAACGTACTTACTAGATGTAAGTCCCCTGGGGGGCGCGACCATCTGGTACTCTCATGAATCTCTACTACCCACTTTTTCACAAATCCTAGAAATTTGTTCTATAAGCGTCTTCTAGATTTTTTATTAAAAAATAAAAAATAATCTCCGACGATCAACACGGTTATGAAATCCTTTTCCACTACAAGCGCCATATTTTCTTCCTTTAACGATGTTACCAGATGTCTTGACCGTGGAAAAAATCCTCAGGGTGTTTTTCTTAACTTATCCAAAGCAATCGATGTCATCGATCACGGAATTATCCTTAACAAATTGCATTCTTTAGGCATTGGTGGACTTCCACATCAATGGCTAACTTCTTATTTAAAAGATAGATATAAACAGGTAGAAATATTCTATACTAAAAATAAAATACTTCAGCGTTCAGAAAAAAAGCCACTCACTTGCGGAGTACCCCAAGGTTCAACTCTGAGTCCTATACTCTTTTTATTGTATGCGAATGACATGTCATCATCCACATCAGATTGCAGAATGGTTCTTTTTGCTGATAACACTAATTTACTATGTAAACACGCCAAAGCTCAAAACGTTTTGTCTAACCTTGCGACTTGGTTTCATGCAAATCGTCTCATTGTAAACACTGACAAAACAATGTCTATGTCATTTCACAATAGTATCACAAAATCTTTACCCCAGGTTTCTTTCCCTTTACAAGGAACACAATTAAAATACCGTTACTAATACAAAATTCTTAGGTCTCCAGATTCAAGACAACCTCTAATGGAATCGTCACGCTGACAATCTTTATTCCCAAGCAAATTGTGTTACGCATTCCGAATCTTAGTTAACGTAGTTAGTCCACGTATTTCCCGTTGCGTATATTTTGCAAACGTTTACTTCCATTTACGTTACGGCATTACCTTCTGGGGTAATTCCGGTCAGAGTATTCAAACTTTCAGAATTCAGAAGAGGATAGTTCGGATAATTTGTAAATCTCACCCCCGAAACTCTTGTAAACCTTTATTCAAGGAATTAAATATCTTAACACTTCCCTGCATTTATATTTATGAAACGGTCGTGTTTGTTAAGACCGAATTACTGAAGTGCCACCCTTGCTTTATACGAAACAGTCTCGTTCACGAACACTATACACGCAATAGTAGTAATATTCATCGGCCTAGAGTGAACCACTCTTTGCCAAAAAGGACCATATCATTCGGGAATCGTTCTATATAATTCCCAAAAATATAAAAGATATTACGAAATTGAATCTCTTCAAATCGGCGGTTAAAAACTTCCTCCTGCACCAGTGCTTCTACACTGTAAAAGAATTTATTGATTTTAATAAAAATTAAATCCGTCTTGTACTTATCACGTCATTACTGTAGTACTTTTTAAATAACTTATAATAATTTCAAAAACTATTTTCTTGCATGATTGTGTCGTCTTATGGTTCATATTAATTTAATTTTATGTGTACTCAACTTTGGCACGGTTGCGTACATTAATTCTGTAGCCCCATCCTGGCCCTGGTTTTTCTCAGATTTTCCTTCGGGAGAGGCGGATTTCTTATACAGGTTCTCTAGGGTTTGTCTAGGGTCGTGCTTATTGTAATAATAAATCGTGAATTTAGTGTTATTTCAATTCTTATGATTTTTAAACCCTATACTCAGAATAATATATAGTTCGATAATAATTTGTACATGTAAAACATATTTTTTGGGTTAAATTACAAACATATTGACATTCTATTAGTATTATAACTAGCAGCTAACTTTTTATCTTATCTAGGAATTTTTGCTGAAATTTTTGAATCCGCCTCTGCCTTAGGGCCCTTGATCGGAATTGATGGGATGGTCCCTTGCTTGCTTACGGAGAGTAAATTCGTTTATTGTCCTCCACGTCGTCATACGCAGTTTGTACTGCTGTTTTGGCAATATATTTATTATTATTATTATGGTTTTATTGTAATCATGGAAACAGCGTGATCATATAAACTTTAAATACTATTGATGGATCCACACAACATCGCTGCCTCCTGCATTTCCAGCCGCTTGAGACGCTGTTCGGCAACTGAGCATCGGCAAATCCCACAAGAACGTAACTATGAGCTCACAAACCTTTCATTGGCCAGTGAAAATCTAATGATGGCAGGTTAAAATGATCTTTCATGATCATTTTAACCTGCCTTCATTGACGAATTCAATAACATTTAACTGAACCTTGTTGTACATAATCATGCATCCTTTATCTTTAAATTAATGCCATGTGTTTACCTGTAAGTTTTAGTATTAGATATTTTACGTCTATATCAACTGATTTCTTCTGTGTTTTGGTCAGATTTTTGGTGGGATTATTATGGAACGTGTTTTTGAGTCATTTCTTTGTAGAACAATTAATATTTGTGATACGTGCTACCCCCCTGCGGGTCCTAATTTACCTTTCGGCGTCTCCACCTTTAAATTGATTCTATTCTGATTAACCACTCACAAGTTTGATTTACTGAATTTAATTATTTATCTAATGTAGAGCTCTCTCGCTTGGCATGTAGCGTATCATCTACAATTATGAGAGGGTGGATCGGTTGAAATGTGAAATCGAGCCAGGATCATTCAAACAGAGAATCACTAAGTTGAACATTATTTAATAACACTAGATCATTAGTCACGGCTGTGGCCGACAAACAAGGAATTACAACTTAAAAGATTGAAAGTATTTAAGTGAAACTTCAGAATATACTGCGCCAATAACAAAGAACTTGAAATGAAAAGATTAGAAATATCTAAATGATACTTAGAAATATAATTATACAAATCATAAATATAGACATAATGAATTACAATAAGAATCTTTACGAGCGTATGTCGTCACATACCCCCGGAATGGAGCCTCAGATCTCCCACTACAATTTAAGCAAAACAAGATCATTAAAATAAACATGGTCCCAAAATGAATTTTACGAACGCATGTCTCACATTCGCTCGGAGAGGAGACTTGCCTCCGTCTGCTGAGCCCCTCGCCTCGTTGCCACTTCGTTGAAGATTTCAGGAGGTAGGGGGACGCTAATCCCGTTAAGCCTCTCAAGAGGGCATGGTCATGGTGAAACTGTCGTTTGTCTGTATTGGCTGGTCAGAACTCACGCCACTGACAAGGCGCCGCTGACCACGCCGGTCCCACGCCTCTGTAATGCTGACAGTTACTCTCAACGGAAGTGAATTATTCGTTTTCTGCATCTTCGTGGGGCCAGGGTCCACCACGTACACACAAAGAGAAAGAACCATGACTGTTCATAATAGAATAAGGAACGAATAATAAAATTGACGTTGAACAATTATGAATAAATGGGTACCGTAACACCTTAGTACCATGTTAAAGGAACATGTTCTCTGGTTGTGGAGACTAAAGAAACGGCACAGCCCACTGATCCACGACATCGAAATCAAACATCTGACATCATAAAAGCAGGAAATTTCTTAGATAACTCATATCACACATTGTTGGAAGGCATTCATTCACTTCAACATCCACGGCAAAGAAAAGTACATCTGTGCCTCAACTCGTTCCCTGACTTTAGAAATCGTCAGANACTTCATGCAAAACATACAAATAAAAGCGGAGGTATATAAAAAAAACTATCCAAAACATTGGATCATTCGAAATTCAAAGAATAACATGCCGGCTAGAAATTATGAAAAACAAGGATCGAATATAAATTACTCGTTATCGTTAAAATATAGAGAGAGAGTTTCGCTAAACAATTTCTGCTAAACTTACTCTGGTCGAAGGTCTCAGGACAAACATAAATTTTTTTGACCAGGTACATCGCGGTAGCATTGGACGGTATACAACATGTGAGAATAAGGAATTTCCCATTTGAAAAGTCTGTTTCTTGTACAGTATTCATTCTTGAATCTCGCTGGTCTTGCGTGGCCTGGCCAGGTGACGCTCTCCAAGGATGATGTGACTGGTCAAGGGTGATGCACAGGAGGGGATACCGTTCACTATTCTACTGAGGAGGAAACAGCAGGGTTTTTCAAGTTCATTTTTGGGTCTCTGTGCCCAAAGCATAATGTACAACATAACATTAATAAATTTCACATGAGCTGCACTAGACAATTTGCTATACTGCATTGTCACACTTCCCAATATACTCAAATCAACAGTCAATGGAAAACAATTCCATTGGAGCGGATACAAATCACAATACACAACGTCTCCTCACTTATACAAATCATGGTAATTATAGAATGGCCAGACAACAACACGGAACGATGATTACTTCGTTTCCTCAATTTTAAGACTNGTGCCCAAAGCAAAATCTACAACATAACATTAATAAATTTCACATGAGCTGCACTAGACAATTTGATATACTGCATTGTCACACTTCCCAATATACTCAAATCAACAGTCAATAGAAAACAATTCCATTGGAGCGGATACAAATCACAATACACAACGTCTCCTCACTTATACAAATCATGGTAATTATAGAATGGCCAGACAACAACACGGAACGATGATTACTTCGTTTCCTCAATTTTAAGACTCCAAACTAAGACTCCTGAGCACACGTTATGAAATTACTCTCCCAACAACTCACAAGACAATTTTACATTGCATTATCCTTTCCTCATATACAAATGAGTACATCAACCACGACAATTTTCATAAACAAACCTTGTAAGAACTCTTACTTCATTAATATTGTCCACGCTTTAAGGCACAAAACTCACATTCACAAAATACTTTAAGGGCGTGATATTATCAATAAATATTAACACCCTATGAACCTATGCAACAAAAAATCTTATAGTTAGAACTTTACGTCTTAATTTTTTTACCAGAATTGAGGCACTGACTTGTAATTTAGTTATATTATTTAATTGCAGTAAGATCATCTTACCTGAACAGAGTGAGCATTCAATGTAACATTTTTTGTATATTACAGCAGCGAATTTCCAAACGTTTGACTAACCTCCTACAAACACAATGCCTCGCATTCCGAATCTTTCGAAATAAGATATTTACTAACATCTCTTGACCATAGTCAGCAGCATAATGAAGGAGCAGCCTCCCATCAGTTTCCTTATTGACAACTATTTCCTTTCTCCCCATAATATCTAAATCACCATCTTTATTATCCCACACTAATTCACTCATATTTATAAAATACTGATATACCCGATCCAAAACACAAAACAATATCACAAAATAAATAGAAATCTATCTCCCGTCGGGTACCACGTCGTCGTTTGAGGTGCCAGATCGTAAGAATTCAGTTTCTTAAAGCTAAATACACTTTTTAATTTGTAGTATCCTGAGACGATATTTAAAGGTTCCTGTACTTTTTCTTCAGAAGGAACTCGATTCGAACGACAGTATGAATCATAATGGGCTTCACAGTTGATCAGGCCGCAAGTTTACCAACATAATCCACACTAAACCGAGCACCAAGCTCGCACTGATCAGTGTATTCAACTATAAAATAGGACCGATCGTCCCTCTGGGTCCTACGGGCGATTTAACAATAGGTCTACTGTGAGTCTCGCTAAGTGATCAAACAAAATTTTGACTCTCACGACCTGAGACGCTTCTGTTAAGTGGTGAGAGTGTTCAGGAACTGGGGGTGGGGGGGAAAGGCGATTTATCCGAAAGATGTGGTCGATTTCACAACAAAACAAAATAAAAATATAAACACCCAATTTAAAAAGTCGGCGCCCGGGGTCCAGGGCGACCCCGGTTCTACATCTCAGGGGCAGCTGCCAAAATTTTCCTCGGGGAACAAACCAACCCGGTAATACTCACGGAAGAACATATTCCATCCCGGTAACATAACACAAAATACTTAGGGAGAACAAATTCGATCCCTCTGATACACGGGGACAAAGGAGGACTCATTCTACCCCGACGACCACGACACAATTTTACCATAAACGGGGAGGACACATTCAGCTCCCGGGACTCGCTGCTTCGCGGCGCAAGGGATTACTTCAATAATACTTCACCGTCTCAGGATACTATCAGGAATAACAAAAATTCGCTCAAAATAATAGTACTTCAAGTAAGCCACGGAAAGGACAAATTCCAATGTGGCTCTTCCAAACACTAATTATCCCTAGTATATCATTAATACCACTAATCCAAAACAACACCAATCGCTCCGAATGTTTATCTATCAATATTCAATCAATATCAACTTTCAACCACTTGTAAAGTAATGTAACAATTTTGGGCGTACTCAGGCTGGGTTAGTGCTATGCCTGCAATTACCGAAAAAAAAAGATTTCTAGTTGACACACTTTCTCAAGTTCTCAATAAATATTCAACAGGTATCAATTGCCCCCAATACGAGCATATTTCATTTCAATAATACAAAAATACCATTTTGCAAAATTATTATTTTCCGGTTTCTCATCTTTCCGGTTATTACACTTCTTACAATAATACCATACGTAATATTAGAGCATCTTTTAAGTGACAAAATTCTGAGTTCACGGACTATACTTATGATAACACCCTTCCTCACCACGTAACAAATATACGACTCTATTTGATATTTCTTCCTTCAATACGTATCAAGTCACAGCTCATCAATATCGTATAATCAGTGCATTTGTTGAAGTATGTCCAAATATCACATGCAAAATTTGACTCTTTCAGATGAGGTGGAATTGAAATGATTGCATGTCTGTTTAGTAATACCTTTTTCCATTCTATCCTTCAAATCACTGAGATAGAAATTTCAAATAATTAAGCATTAAGATGGTATGTTAATGTGTAGAGTAATTTTTTAACTATTCGTCACATATATCTTGATCAATGCAATACGTAAATTTAATATATGAATTTTCATGAAAGAATCTGTTGTTCCATCATTTAGTCAAAATCGTTTCTCGTAATTCTGTACGTTATCTGTTGCCTCTATCTTACTAAGCACCAGAGTATTAATTAAGAAACTTAATTCAAAAAATTTGGGTAGCGTATTGTCATCTCCGTGGTCCTGTTTGATTACAACACATTCCCTTACTGTGAAACCGCAATACATCGAAACGAACACTTAAGTTAACCGTATATAATAAAAAATGAGTAAAGTATTTAAATATTTACGTTCATAAGTAATAAAAAGATGTGATTCAAGGTTCTTTACGTTCATTAACGGAGTAGGAAACGATATATTGATACATAATCATCAAGTAGAAAGCAAAATAATTCCGTATGCTACAATATCGTGCACAACATGATAATATAAGATAACGTAATGGTTGTAAGGGATTATTGAAGAGTACATTGTTTAGCGTTAACAGAGCATATTTGTAACCGTAGCTACACTTATCTTCATCAGTTCATGGTAGTGGGTGCTGCACACTATTGCTCCTGATCTCCGGGATGTTTCCTGA
>NNCF01137214.1:0-34350 GCA_002313205.1 Laupala kohalensis
TTCCAATTTATTTATTTCACGTATTAAATTCCAAAATACCCAAATTCATAAATTGCTTCTTTTTAATTTCCTAACTATTGGTATTTGAAAGAATTCCCAATAAGTGCTTTCGTCACCTAAATGACAACACGAATATGCCTACCTCCCCCAGATCCATTAACTCAAACGCTACCTGACCCAAACCTTAGTGCCCCAACCCTCCCGACACTCTTTGTTTGCTGCCCACATAAATGCTCTTTCTGTTATCGCTCACCATGAGGAAGTTGCACAAATACTTTCCAACCGTCAATTGCATGCACCGTGTATTAGTGAAACAGGGATGAAAAAAAGTTTGAACTCTTCCATGGTTGCAATATCTGGATACAAATTTCTTCTTGCGGATTGTATAGAAGCGATAAGTCAGGTGGCGGTGGAGTGGGAATTTTTCTCCGAGACGACATTAATAAATAAATAAATAAATAAATAAATTTATTGTCAAAAAACAGTACAAACTGAGTGTGACCACGTGGAGGACAACAAACTAATTTTACTCTCTGGAAGTAAACAAGAGACCATCCCATCAATTCCGATCAAGGGCCCTAAGGCAGAGGCGGATTCAAAAATTTCAGCAAAAAAATCCTAGATAAGATAAAACGTTAGCTGCGAGTTATAATACTGATAAAATGTCAATATGTTTGTAATTTAACGCAAAAAAATTACATGTACAAATTATTATCGAACTATAGATTATTCTGAGTATAGTGTTTAAATCATTCAGTACAAAATTTTAGATTCATCCCAAAAAGAAGCAAATCAAAAACTAGAATATCTGGTATTTGAAATATAACTGTCAACCAAAAAGTGTGTATTGTCGATAATGTACTCTCATCCTAAAATCTGTAATATTGACAATATCTTGAATGTATTATCGAAATTTATTTATCATCACGAACATGCTATTATAGTGGGATATTTCAACTTCAATTCAATAAAACATCAGTCATGCGCAGCTATTAATTTCAGAAACTTGTTTGTTAGTCCGAATCTAAAGATTCTTCCACTCCAAGCAACACATCATACGAGAGAGGCCGAAACATGGATTGATCATATCATTGTGTCCAATATAGAAAAAGTACTACATCACGGACAGACACCCGTTCCGGGAATATCAAAACATGATCTTATATACGTCTCGTACAATCTTACATCTCCTAGGTACAATCCAAAAATAATCAATAACAGAGACTTCAAAAATTTTGATTTAGAAGCGTTTCAAATAGAAGGAATGATGCTTCCGTGCAAACTCGTGTATAATGAAAACTCTTTGGATCGAAAAGTCAAAATATTTTCGGATTTACTTACTCAGCACATAAAGAAGTATCTGCCATTGAAAACGGCTCGTGTAACTCATATCCCGGCTCCATGGATAACTAATGAAATACGAAATTTAATGAAGGAAAGTAGCTCATAACATTTTCAGACGCACAAAGTGTGACAGTGATAGAAATATTTATAAAAAGTTAAGAAATTTAGTCACTAGCAAAATTAGAAGTGCTAAAACTAGTTGTTTTCATCATTTTCTCGGAGAAAATCATAATAGTAAAACGCAGTGGAAAACTCTCCGAAGTCTTGGTGTCGGAAAATGTCAGTCCACATCTCATATTAATATTCCACTAAACGATCTTAACCAATACTTTGTGAATTCTGCTCCGGATCTTAGTGATATAATAAAATATAATATTCTCGAATCAATAAAAGCTCCTGAAAAACAACATACTGATCTTTTCTACTTCTCTTGTGTAAACTCTGGTACAATACTTAACATAATTAAAAGTCTCAAATCTAACGCATCTAGACCTGATTGCATAAATGCTAGGTTCTTAAAACTTTGTGCTCATATAGCAATATCAGCCGTTACAGACATAATAAACTTTTCTCTCTGTAGTGTCTCTTATCCAGCTGCATGGAAGACGGCTCTCGTTCACCCATTGCAAAAGAACCCCTCATTCCACCTCTCCAAGCGATTATCGACCGATTAGTATACTTCCAACACTTTCAAAAGTGCTTGAGAAATTGCCTCGAAATCAAATAGAATGTTATTTAATGAAAAATGGCATTTTAGACGAGAATCTGTCAGGTTTTCGAACTGGTAAAGACACAGGAACGACTCTACTGACAGTCACTGAAAATATTAGAAATAAAATGGACCGCAGTGAAGTAACCATATTAATACTCCTTGACTTTAGTAAAACATTTGATTCCGTCGACCATGAAATTCTTTTAGCTAAATTAAAAAATATACGTTTTGCTAATCTAACATTGAAATGGTTTAGCTGACCGCGAACAACTCGTCCAATCCGGTAAATATAAGTCAAATTCTCTTAAAACACACAGAGGTATTGCTCAAGTGGAAGTTTTAGGACCCCTAGCATTTCTCATCTATGTAAATGGTATAGGAAAATCTTTAAAATATAGTAAATACCATATGTACGCTGATGATCTCCAAATTTATCTCAGCGGACGAACATCGGAATTAAATACTATCGTACAGAAAATAAATCAAGACTTCACATCACTCCACACATCGGCTTCCTCTTTGGGTTTATTGCTGAACCTATGAAAATCTCAGTGCTTGATGATTGGCTCACGAAATTTACTTAATGGGTTCTCAGAATGCGATCCGTCGGATATTAATATAAATAGTGTATACGAGAAAATTTCTGGTAAATTCACTAATATTGCCTCACTTTGACTACTGTGACTTTATCTTTGCAGATTTAAATTCAAAGCTACCACACAAATTACAAGTTACACAAAATGCATGCCTCCGTTTCATATTTGATCTACGCAAATAATACCACGTATCATAATATTATTTAAAAGATGAAATATTCCCTATTAAATTACGACGTATTCTCCATAGCCTCATCATGCTGTTCAAGATTCTAAATAATAAACATTTAACTCAAATTGTTATAAACTTTCAATATTTAAAAAAACTAGAAATTATGAACTTTTTGTGGTACCACGACACAGAACGGCCTTATTCAACAAGTCATTTACAGTAAGTACAATCCGTGTATGGAATAAACTACCACCTGACGTGAGGCATTCGAATGGTGTCCATATATTCAAAAGAAAATTAACCTCTTGGTTGCGCCAACATCCTCCATAGTATGAAATAAATACCTAGTCACTTTCCCTAATACCTTACTTTTTATTATTGTCATTATCATTATTATTAATTTATTCAATTACCATATTTTCCTTCTCTTGCAAACGCTACATCTATTTCCAACTACCCTTTCTTCTATCTCTTTATTCTTAAAAGTATCTTCTCCCCGTATTACTTCTTTTACTCCCATACTACGTTGTTGTAAATTCCCAAATGTAAAATAATGTATAATAAAATGTCCTGTAATTTGTAATTAATTTATGTAATTTAAGATGTAACCCACAGTATAATGTAATCTCTAGGAGTTATTTTATTCTGTGTAAAATGAAATATATCCTAACTGTATTTATATTTGTATTTTTGTAATGTTTCACTTAATTTTGGTACATTCGTTATGTAATGATATATTCATTTTTTCTGCAAAACTTTTTTCCCTTTCTAATGAGATTCTAACAGATACTACATTAGTTTATAAATCAATTTTATCTTATATTAACTTATAAATTATTTGTTATGCTCGGCCTTAAGCCGCCATCCTGATTGGGGTTTTCGCTGGGTTTCCTTCAATCGCTTGAAGTTCAATACCGGGATGGTCCTTTTCTTGTTTTCCCTGTAGTAGATATAGCAAATACCCTCCCATTCAAACTAATTTTGTGATGATATTGTAAATATTTTAAAAGTGGTTTGGTGGAAGAGCAGACCTCGGTCTGAGTCTCGCCACTAATAAAGTCATTTATTTATTTTTATTCACGTCAAATCATCCAGCGATGTAACCCACTGACACATATTTTAATGAAGTTTTAAGCGGTTGTTCTAGTTATATATAATAGATGATTTACCTAATTTTATAGGATTTCGTCCATTAGTTTCTGAGATATTAATTTTTAAGTTATAAAGATTTCCATCTCGTAATGTCATTTATGTTTGCATGGGTTACCATTATGGCAGGGAGGGGCAAGTGTCGTTTTTCATGGTTTATGCTGAAAACAATGTTGATAAGATCGTGTCTGGACATGCCAGAGATGTTCGAACGCACACTTATGTTGCTTTGGTTGGTTAAATTATTGAACGGTTGGATTTGACACTGGAAGAAATATCTGCACTGGATACAATTACTAAATCTCCTGAAAAATTCAGAATTCTGAGGGCATATGATGATACGGTGCTTCATGCAGTGACTGTCAAGTTCTCAGCAATGCTGAAGAAAATTGAGAATAGAGGTCCTACGCTATGAATTCGATACTTCCGCATGTGTACCCTATAAAATATGCCATTCAAACTAAACGCATGGGGGGCTATAACATGCACCTTGAGTGTGTCCGAGATATAAGCTACTTCCATGGAGCAGATCATTTGAATTATGCAAAGAGTACACCTCTCTACATCCAAAACATGCTCATCTTGGAAGATAAAATAGATCCTGATGAATATCACAAGTTCACTACTGGAGGACACTTCACTATTCGTCGAACTGATAAATTCTAGTCTGATTTTTGATCGAACATGACCATGGATCAGGTTCTAATGTATGTATTCGTTCGGCATTTTTGATGGGGAGACTGCACAAGGCAGCAGGTTATAATGAGAGCGATAAAGTGTTATGGCAGGCTAACTCATGGACGTGGCGTGACGGACAGTGTGCTTTCTCAATGTATTGTTGACATGCCGTGTCTCCAACACATCTGTGAACATATAGAGATGTTCAGCGAAGTACGTTCAGGAACATCTAAACAATATTTAGATATGTGACCATATTGTGTAACCATGGATAATGGTGATATTGAGAAGTTAAGTTGTTGGCTAGCTGAACATCCAGCATTCCTTGAAACTGAGGACGACGTTAAAACGAAAGAATAAGGTGTTAACTCTAGAAACAGTTTCTAGTTCTCTGAAAATTTAAAACAAAAAATGTATAGTTGGCCCTCTTACTCTCTTTCGACGAGTTTGCATTGCCAAACTTGTGAGGATGACCTCAAAGAGTTATTACATTCGATCTTGCACCCTTCCCCATGTACTTCTACAAGGAAGGTACTTGCAAGGGCACAATGTCTGCGTTGTACGAAACATTCATTCCTGTACAGGGAGAAGACCTAGGCAGCCGGAAATGTGGAGTAATTGACGGTGTGTACTTGCAACATTAGGTTCTATGATGTAAGACTACATCATCTACGTTCGAGTCAGTGTGCAAGGCCTATGTGTACTACGTACAGAGACACTTTGTATGTTATACCATGGTATCATTCAATGGATACCCTAGTAACGTCATTTATCTGAGCACCAAACAGCTGAATGATATCACTGCAATCGTCCACAAAATATGTATTATCATTAACAACGGTCATTACACTGTCACAAGAACAATTTCTGTCCAACGACACCAATAATAAAAACTTCATTTCAATGCAGGAGACTGAAATGATAGCAAAGGGTATCGAGGTTAAGCAAGCAATAGAAGATGCAGATGTCATAATAGTGAAAACTGCAATATCTAAGGCTACTGACTTCGATAGCATTACTTTCACAGGTGAAGACGACGTTTATCTTTTAGTATTGCTTACTGCACTAGGCCCTTCTCAAAAGAACATTTTTTTAAGAGTAAGAGATGTAATGCCTCCCAGTGTTTTGTATTCGTCAGCTTCATGCAGATATTCTTTTCCTTCATGCACCCACAATATTCTTTTCCTTCATGCAGCAAGCGGGTTTGACTCCACATCGAACCAATTTGAACAAGGAAACATGAAAGTTTTCACTATATATGAGAAAAACCATCGCCTGTCTCACATTGATAGTTTTCAAAGGTGACGAAGCAACACCAGACCAAATTTTGAAAGTAGGGGAAACGTATCTAGTGACAATTCGGCAGAAACATGGACACAGATAAGATCTTCGAAGGTGTTCGATCTTCGCTACCGAATATTTTCCAACTCCATCATAACCTAATTACACCTCATCAGATGCCGGTCTTGCCAGATGCCGGATTCCCATCGGAATTAAAGAGGTTTAATTCCTTTTATGAATTAATATTAATGACTAGTTTGTAATACTTTATCTTTATTTTACTTCGTTAATATATTGACATAGCATTAAAAGTAGTATACATTTTTATAAAATAATTTTTTTATACATTCATTATTATTGTGTTCATTCTGAAATGAACATCTCAATAAGGGTAGGGTTCCTGTTACTTAGGTTATTAAACGTTAGTCATATGAAATGTTGAAAGACGAAAGTTACTAGCGAAAAGCCTACATTTTTCGCAGTTTTTCGATATTTGATTTTTTTTCGAATCTTTGAAGCGCTATATATCGGTACTTATTTAGTTTAAAATCATGTTTCACTTGTGCAAATTGTAGAAAATTTAATGCTCTTTAATTTCTGTAATGGAATGTTTGCGACTAACACGCGTTATTTATAAGCGAAACAAATGAAAAAAAATCCGAAAATTTCGAGTTTTTTTGTCTAACCTGAAGTTAGCACAGGGTTCTCGAATTGATAAACTTGGATTTTACACTACAGAATACCCACATATAACATTTTAAGAGATAATTTACTTCGGACCTTTTTCCAGGTAAAATGTACAGGTAGAGAGGACTCATACTGCCTCTAACATAATCGATCATATCCTTATGAAATGAGACGAAAATTGATTCAAGAAATTCTAAATGTTCGGGGCAATATATCGATTATGATTGATAAAGCTACTACTCTTCGTAAAAAGTCAGCATTGATTTTTTCAAAACTCAAATAGGTGAAACGAAAAATCCGCATTATTTGTTTCCTGATTGAGACGAATTACCGGTTCAGACAGCTTTTACAGAGACAGATTCTCTTTTAAAGTTACTTAATAAATATGTATTTGATGATAACTGTTTGGAACACCATTTAATATCTTTTACAAGTGATGGTGCGAGTGTTATGTTAGGTGAAATTTCTGTTGTCGGAAAACGGTTGTTAGATAAATTTCCAAATTTAATCCTTTGGCATCATGTAAATCATCGCTAAGGATTGTCAGTGGGAGACACAATATTGGAGGTGCACGAGATAAATAATTTTATAATATTTATGGATAAGCTATTGTCGATCACCGAAAAATCGAAGAGAATTAGAAACATGTGTTTCAGCTATTAAAGATGTAGTGAAAAAAATCGGAGGAATATTTAATGTGCGATGGGTGTCTAGTTCGTATCGGTATCAGCCGTGTGGCAAAATTTTGCCTCATTATGTTTTCATTTTAAAAAGACTAGTAAAACCTGGTAAGACAGAAAAAGCTATTTTATTGGATTTTATATTCGAATTTCATCGAAACAGTTTGTTTTAAATTTAGCTCTTGTGTATGATGTATTATTCGAAGTATCTCTTCTGTCTGAGTCATTACAAAATCGAAATATCACAATAGCAAAGCAGATGAATTGATTCGTCGTTGTATTTGCATTTAGAAATTTTATAGAATTCTTCAAAAAAAGATAAATTAATTGAAGATAAACATGTTATTGGTAAAATGAAGATAAACTCAATTGATTTACCGAAAAAAAAGGTTAAGCATTATTAATAAAAATCAATTTTGAATTAGTTCAATAAACAATTTCAAACTGATTGCTTACTGACAAAGATTCTGGTAAAGGTGTAAAATTTATCGACGAATTAAATATTCTTGAACCAAACAAATGGCCTTCTGATATCGATTTTCAATTTGGAAAAGTTGAAATAGTATCATTGTGCAAAGGCTTTCACACACCATTAATAATGTTTTAATGCGTACCGAGATTATTTACGTAATGTTGGTCGTTCAATATCTATAGACTTTGAAGAATTGATGTCCTGTGCAAAATTGTTGCGTGTAGTTCTTCAGAATGCAAACGAGTTTTGGTTGTTTGAATTTAATATTGACTCATAATAGTCGCGTATTCTTGAAAACCTTATTGTCAAAAAACAGTTACAAACTGCGTATGACAACGTGGAGGATTAAAAGAACATTTACTGTCCGGAAGCAAGCAAGGGACCAGCCCATCAATTCCGATTAAGGGCACTAAGGCGGAAGTAGGAGACTCTTGCCGATTTCAGACCAAAAAAGGGTAGGGGGAAAGGGCTATAGCGGTGGTGCGGTGTCAGGTGTCGTGCACAGGGCAGCACAAGAACTAAAAAAATATTTTAGAGAAGTTTTAGAAGATATAATATTTTTAATTCCAATTAATAAATGAATAAATGCTAATAATAAATCTGCTAGTTGAGAACATGAGTTGTCATGTTGGTATTCATGTAGGTTCCAGTTCTATTGTGCATGTGCAAGAAGTTGATGTCAATCAAAAGGTAGGTGCATGTGCAAGAATGCTGACACCAGCTCTGCGATGTGTCTGCAACAAAGGCTGCATGTGTTTGGAATGACATGTCTCAAAAGTGCATGTGCAAGAATGCCAATGTCAGTTAAAAGACAGGTGCACGCGTAAGAATGCTGATGCCAGCTTCAGGTGCACGCAAAAGAATCACATCATCAAAATACACGTGTTCGGTAGTGCGATTCACAAACGCTTCGCTTTTCCACGGGAAGCTTAATCCGTCACCGCTTGTAAGACACACGTCACCACATCCATCTCTCACAAAACCACTTATTCTCGGGGAAAATAACAGTACATCGTCGATCGTCGTCGAAGGTGGATGTGTTGGAGAGCGGGTTGCATCTTGGATTGATCAAGATTGTGCAATACTCATTGCGTAAGATTGTGTTATCCTAGATTGCGTCACCCTATGACTCGATACTCGATCACGTGTGGTCATACATGTGTTAGAACCCCCACCTCCTTTTTTGATTCAGAATCTGGATTCATCGAGATTGCATTAGTTTATGATGCAAGATTGCGCAATACCCGATTGCGTCATCTTATGATACGAAATTGCGCAATCGTGTGATGCAAGATTGCAGTCATGTCGCTTCTTGCATCCCCGCTCCCCTCTGTGCTTAAACCGATACACCTGTGTTGAAGGTTTTTCAAAGCAACACTCACGTGCACAACACCTGACACCCCACCACCCCCATCACCCTTACCCCCACCCTTTTCTGTGTTAGAACCGTCACACATTTATTCTTATGGGAGGAATAGGCATACCCGTGCACGACACCTGACACCGCACCACCCCTATCGCCCTTTCCTCTTTCCTTTTTTGGTCTGAAATCAGCATTAGTCCCCTACTGGCGGATTTAACATTGCAACATACTTTTAACAAAAAAATAGTTCGACACGACACAAATACCAACAAATATTGTATTTAAAGTCAGGAAAGTCATTTCTCAAGTACGTTTTATAATCAAGCTATAAATCAATCGGAAAGTATTTGTTGATAATTCGTAACTATTAAATAACATCAAATTTGCTATTACTATTACATTAAATTATTATATATTAAATTATAAGTAACTATTAAATAACACTAAATTCTTTTGATCATGTTTCAAGTTTATTATTTATTAAATTACGTGGTCCACCCTTAGACTTGTGGAACCAAAATTCATATGTTAAACCTTGGTTACGTAGTCACAGATCTGCAATAGATCAACAAACTAAAAGGAAGCGTGATAAATTATATACATGTGAATTTTTGTAAAAATAGAATATAAATATTTATAAAGAAATAGGAAATTATAGTATGTAATTGTTTAAAAAGTATTGTAATAAGATGTAAAAAGAATTGTTTTTATGTATCCATTTTTCATTTAATGATTCCCATCTATCAATTTTTAATACTTGAAGGATTGGCGTATCTCTGTTAACTCAAAAAACCTCACCAAAAATTTTGATAATACAATTACCACCATCATTTACTTACATAACGTGTCTGATAATTATAAAAACAATTTTTCGTTGACACTGTAGCCGAGACGTATTGAAAATCTATGGTAATTCAAAGCATTTCAGAAAAACGTGGCATAGGATACGATTAAAGAGAGAGAATATTTTCTTTATAAGAAAACATTTCTTTTTAACAATGGTATTTATTTGTATCCTTTGTAACTTAATAGTATCACAACATATTGTTTATAATATTATTTACATCCGTTATTAAGAAATAACATGTAGTTATGGCAGTATAGCCAATAAGTAAAAAAAACATTTTAAATGTTTTTTGCCAATATATGAAGAATTAAAACATCAGTTAATGTGTATTAGTTAAATATGGACTAGACGATTTTTTTTCTTAGTCTGCGGAAGAACTTCTTGATGTTTTAAATTTTTCCAACAAGTATGACCTGAAAAATATAGATTGAAATTTAATTTGTACTAATGGAAATGATGTTGCATAAATAATGTGTACAATATTTATTGACTTTGCTTAAATATTTATGATGAAGTTCATATTTTTAGATAGCATACCTTATTTAGTAATACATAGTATAAAGAAGTATTTCAGGTATTATTTTTGATGTTGCCTTGCGCCTGGTAGTATTTCCTGACAAATCATCATGTTCATAGAAGGTATTCCTTATTTTAACGATTGCCGAATAATGTCTTAAAGATGTTTCTCTTTTTTTATTCATTTCACTTCTGTAATTTATTATTCCAAACAATTTTAGAGGTTTCTCCTCATCAATAGAATTTTCGATAAATTGGGTGATGTTTTTGATAGGCAAAGTAGCACAATTGCTGTCTTCACCAAATAAAACGAATGCAACAATAGCTCCTGCAATATGAATATTTTTTAGTTTAATTTATAATTATCTTCGATATATATTTATCCTGAGATAACTAAATGACAAAATAAATATAAGACAGTGAGGGATGGCACCTTCAAAGTATTTAATGCAAACGCCAACTTTACTTATGTTTACATCACTGATGTTCTAAACGTAAATTCCTTAATAAAAATTGAAGGTTTTCGTTCAAAATTTTGAAGATGATACATCCCTCTCTGCCCTCTAGGTAGTTTTGGTTTTTGAACGCAATTTAAAGAGAGTGAATATTATATTTCTACAAAATGATTTCTAAGCATTTTACTAGTCCTAGGTCTGGGACAATTGTATATAAATCTAAATGTGTAATATTTTATAATTAATAATATTTATAAAGAACAATGTTATATTTCTTAATGATCATTCTTATTAAATAACTCTGTCATAAAATTAGTTAAATTTATTCAATTTTTTATTGATATAAAGTAAGTTTATTAAAAAACTTAACAGAAAGTGCAAATCTTATGAATCACTTTTTACTAAATTTTAACATATTATAGAAGGTGCTAATAGAATTTTACCTAAAAAATTCGAAAAGCTAGATGCTGTGTTAGAACCGTCACACATTTATTCTTATGGGAGGAATAGGCATACCCGTGCACGACACCTGACACCGCACCACCCCTATCGCCCTTTCCTCTTTCCTTTTTTGGTCTGAAATCTGGGGGAATTTAATTTTGAAGAAAACAGTAACATATGTTATATTTCCACCTTGTAATGTCATTTGGTGAACAATAGTAGGGATGTTCATGGCTCGCCACAATATTATAGTCCTTACATATTGACTACGATTGAATATTGAAGCATCTGGATTTATTTTAGAAGACATGTTTGTTACATTCTTGTTCACTGCACTCTTTTCACAACTTTCACATACAAGCTAATTTCTACCAATTCTGAGATGGCCGATTTGGTCGACCGATTATGAAAAGGATGGTCCAGTTCACACGTTCGCTTCTAACAAAACGTAGTGAAATATTTTTGCAGAAAATCTTGATTTTCGCTAAATTCTCTTTTTTTTTTCTATAGAATGGCAATGGGTAACCTTACAGCTGGGGAAGCTGTAGAATTTTTAATGAACACCCTACTTTTTGGTATTCAGCATTGCAGATGAAGTGACTTTGGTTTGAATTATTATGTGGTCTAATTGGTGACATCTGTAACCAAATAAAGTAAACTGTCCGTTTACTTTATTTGGTTACAGTTCGCAGTACCAAATACGAAATCATAACTTTCATAATCGGCATGTGGACCATTTTATAGAAAATTCTTATTTCATCTCCGAATATGATCAAAACACCTCACTACACATATAACTTCAATGTGGATACGTAAAATTTTGCAATAAAATTATACTAATTGTATACTAAATTTACACCAGAAGACCACTAAAAATTCACAATATAATATTTTTGTATCTAGAATAGTGTCTTCTCTCAACTTTCTCACATTTACGGTAAATAATCTGAAAATGGATTGTTTGCGGTAAAATAGTTTCAAAGTTTTCAGGTGGTCAGGGACATCCTTTATACGTACGTTACCTGCTTAATACTAAACTACATCAGTTATCTTCAACTCTCTGAGAACATCACAATTGTTTGAATCACAATTTGCTTGTTTTAAATTTTATTTTTTCTGAAATCAATTTGGATGCATCTTTATTTGTTAGATGTTCGTGGTTGATTGAAATTTTTCCAACTTTGTTGACCCTTTCACTGCAGTTTTTACTACTTCTGTCATCCCACCATTCTGGGCAAGTAGTTTCTGCAGAAGACCCATTGCGCTGGTCTCACACTGAAGAACATATGTTTAATTAGAAACGTGATGTTTTGGAACGAACTCCATTAATAATTTCGTGCGTTTTAGATACGTTCCGGGTCCTACACCTTCCTTCAGTAAGTATTGAATTAAAATAATAAAAATAATCCTCCTCTATTGCAGTTATGAATGCATAATTAAGTGAAATGTAGCACTAATTGTCAAATATGTTTCAATTTCTGTATATTCTTTTCAGTTTTCAAAATTTCAAATTACTAACATTTTTGTAGTAGAATACATATATTTGTATTGAAAAGTTGATGATACATACTAAATATCTCATTAAGCAACGGATGTTGCTTCGAATGTTCAATTCTACTTCGAATGTTAAATAAATTGTTTTTTCTTTGTAAGTAATACGTCTACTTTGAACAATGATAAGTTGTTTAACGTTCTTTGTGATGGAGATAATAATTACCTTGTCCAGCAAAGCCTTACTGTCAACAGCAGCAATAAATATAGCGTGACTTAGGCTGTCAAAAGCACATATATTTCGGCAAGCAATATATTATTTGCCGATTCTATACTCGTGAATCAACATGTTATTGCTACTCTTCAATGCAGGTAGCTTCTAGTTATTTTCCCACTGAAGCGAATCTTTTATTAAATCGCTATTCTTCTCTAAATATAATCTTTCTTTTGCACTATCATTAACACCCCTCCAATTCTCCACTTCTCTCGTATTCAAAATAATGTCAGTCGAAGAACTTCCTTTCCATGACTTGCAAACTCTTTTGTCCATACCCTTCTTCACTGTTTCCGTAAGGAAAGGAACAATTATCAAATATGTGAACTGCCTTACTACTTATGACGCAAACATGTGCCCCTGTAGGTAAATTACCATTCCTACAAGCCAGACATTCAATATTATTGACAGTTACCATCCTTTCTTCATTATCTGTAATAATTTCACCGTTATTCCCTCTGATACATTGGATGTCTTCATTGGTTTGCATTGCTTCTACTTTGTAACTACTGGATTCAACTACTTTAAACTTGCCGGATATATATTTCATGTGATTTTGGAGGAAAAGGTCGGTCCGTATATTTTTCTTGTTCTTGAAAATAATGCTTTTAACCTTATTAAACTCGCTCTCACAGCAAGCTGATGAAGCTGGAACTCTTCCATAACCAAAGTCACATCTGTGCACATTCGACCACAGAGGCCACAAATGCATATTATATATTAGATGACCTCCAATTTTACGGAAACAGTATGCCTTTATTTTTTATTTTTTTATTTGTTTGATGTTTTAGGGCTCGTTATGTGTTTATTCTTTCGACATTTCTACACGTTTCATTCTATAGCCATTTCTTAACACCCTCTCTTATTTCCATGACCCAACTCTTCCATAAATTGGAGGATTTTCCATCACTTTCGAAAGCAATGTGTTCTACACAAGGCAGTTCTTTTGATTCTAATAATCCCGAAAGCTCCTCATTTTCAGCTATGTAAAACAAAGTCATAAAAATTATTATGGTCATGCATGTCTTACAATAAAATATTGAGACAGATAAAAAAAGACTGTCTAATTGTTTTCAATATTCTTCTGTATTTTAGAATTATTCGCGGAAAACACATCTATCAAAAACACATGCCTGGGAATGTATCGTCAAAAAGAGCCTCAAACAAAATAATTAGAACTTTCAACTTAGTGCGTTCAACATGGAAAAACAAACTTCGAACATGTTGTACTTTCATTGAAATGCAATCAGGTTTTTTTCTCTATCGACACAATAATAAACATTCCATGATCTACAGGTATAATTCGGCAGTACCATCACTAGCCTATGTCACACTCCTCATTTTTCCTAGAGAAGCCCACACTCTTAGATCCACATTCCCCTCTCTTCCCCCCGATCGAAAGATATTCTGCGAGTCTACGCTTCGTTTTGTCCAATTCCTTAGTTCAATTTCTTTTACGCTCGACTGACCGAGTGCGTCGTATTTCCTCCCCAATCCAGCAGGAAAAACTTGTCTGGGAAGCAAAATCGATATTTTTCTTCTGTTACCGACTTGGTCCACCGCGAGATTTGAACAGAACGAGAACTATCACCGCGAGAACGGTGATAGTTCCGTCAACGTAATATCGGATTGATTTGAGATATTTCTTTCAAAAAAATTCCGGAGTAAATAATGGGTTTTATTTTTGGTATCAGATATACATATTTTATATATACATATTATACAATTTAAAAAGATTTGAAGATAGTAAGAAAATAAAAAATAAAAAACAATAGTTTATCACATGTTTGTTGAAGCTGTTTCGGCTATCGCCTTCTTCAGTCACGTAGATTTACGCAAGACAGATTCAACAAAAATGTGAGTAACTTTTATGTCTTTATTTCTATTTTTTCATTAGCTTTAACTGTAAATATTAATAAAATGATACTTGACATTGTTAAAACTATGCCTTCAAAACGATTTTTAGAAAATAAGATTATCCCGTACGTCCATTATATAATATTTATGTCAAATTGTAGGAGATGCAAAGAAACTGGATTTGGTATTTCGCAAAAAACAGAGTACCTTTAACGATATTTGTTTTTCTCTTTGGACAATTCATGATGATTATTATTGACCGCATAATTTATGTGCGCAAAAATGTCTTGGCAAAACTAATCTACTACCACATTCAGATAATAATAATCCATTGCATATTGTTTTTCTTCCTTCCCATAACAATTCAA
This sequence comes from Laupala kohalensis, assembly GCA_002313205.1. Taxonomy (NCBI): domain Eukaryota; kingdom Metazoa; phylum Arthropoda; class Insecta; order Orthoptera; family Trigonidiidae; genus Laupala; species Laupala kohalensis. The sequence goes on from NNCF01137214.1 coordinate 15,384, forward strand.
AGGTAAGAAATACGCGTTTTTATATGTTCTTATGATTTGAGTGTAGTCTGATGGCTGACAAAATCTGAGAGAGTTGACTTCTATGTCCAGGAGGGTAAACGTATCACCAGTTCTCCAGATATTCTACTTCGCAAAATGTGTGTACTTCTTGCTTTCTGCATATCAGATACGACGTGGCTACGACGTATTTGCTCATGGATATTTGTTTGGTGATAAATACAACGTTGTAACTTGGGGATTTCATATTGTGTAAGTATGATAATAAATTATACTAAATAACATTGAAATTATAAATAATAATGGCATCTATCATTACATTACTTATTATTTTCATGTCATTTTTCATCATATTATTAGGAAATCTATGACTTTATTATCTTACCTGCTGCATGATGGCTATATTGATACTTAATGAACTTAATTCAGTACAGAAGTCAATAGATAATATTACTATCAAAGTTCAGTTCATTACTTTGACAGAATTAATTAGTTTGGGTACTATTTACGTCATTTTTGAAACTTTAAATTTTATCTACAAAATATATATACCATTGAGGACTGTATACACATGACTTGACTTACTTGACTTATTTCCTTTTACTCTAGTTCGGAGCATAGGGCTTCCACGAAGCTCTTCCATCGGACTCGGTTTTGCGCCAGGGCTGACACCTCTCTCCAGACGTTTCCCATCTTCCCATCCTCCACAGTCCTTTCCCAAGTCATCATTGGTCTTCCCCTCCTCCGATGGCCTTGAGGATTCCAACTTACGGCCTGTCGTTCTATTGCTGTGTCTTCTTTCCTTAGGGTATGGCCGAACCATTTCCATTTCCTCCGACTTATAGTCACATTTACTGGTTCTTCTTTTGATATTTTCCACAGATCTTCGTTTCTTATCTCATTGGGCCAAAATATCTTCAGTATTATCCTAAGGCACTTATTTATGAAAGTATGCAACGATTTTGATATTCTTTGTGTAACTGTCCAAGTTTCACAACCATACAGTAATACAGATTTTACGTTACTAGAAATTTTTTAAAGTTTTGTTCCCTTGGAAATTTCACAGGCTCGCCATATTGGATATAGCCGCACAAATGCTGCGTTAGCTTTCATAATTCTCGTGCGCACATCCTCTTCCCCCACCCGTCACAGTCACTTTGCTGCCTAAATATATGAACTCCTTTACGTCCTCAATATCTGGATTATTTATTTTGAATTTTTTTTTGTCTTGATCACATTTATTCTCATTGTATTATTCTCATTTATTTTAGTCCAACAGTCTTCCCACACACTTCCAAATTCTTTAGCTTCTTCTCCACACTCTCAAAAGAATGTGACAGTATACGGATATCATCGGCGAAATCCAAATCATATAGTTCGTCTAACAGCCCCCAGCTTATTCCTCTTCTTTTCCCGTAAGTGACTTTCCGCATTACTGCATCCAATACCATGATGGTTGGGGAAAGGACACATCCCTGTCTAACTCCTCTTGAAACTGAAATAGGATTAGTCAATTTAGCCCCGTGCACTACTTGGCATGTATATCCCTCGTATATTTCCTTAACGAGATCAATAAGAGGAGATGGTATGTCATAATTATTCATTATCTTCCATACACATGACAGATTCAAATATTTTCTTTCCAACGAATTTTACACTAGAAACTTGTAGCTGAAACGTTTCATTATTTTCTAATCATAAACTATATTACACAATTGAGTAAAATTACACATCCACATAGAAGCTTTAGACATATTCAAATATCCTTTGGCATACATGAAGAAACTTCATGAAGAAGAACAAACACGACTTAAAAACAAATATTTTATTGAAATGTCTTGTTCAAAATAAAAAAATGTATTGAACATAACGTAATTAATACATTCTTCACTAATATATAAAACTATCTCTTTTTCATGGTCTGAATAGCCTTAAATCTGATCATTTTTGCAATTTTAATAAAAAATTCTTAAATAATATTTCAACACTTTTGCGATATTATAGTCTTATAAATAGCATAGTATGTGTTTGTAATTTCATTGTAGGCATATATCATGTAATATGTACTGGAGTGAGTTTTCCACTCTTCTATCAACTTATTAGTATTATAATTTTTTATTTAAGTTTTCTAAGGCTGTATTATCCCTCTGCTTGGAACATCAACATGTTAAATAGTTTTGAAGTCTCTAGAAATAGAATAAACGAGGTGGTGAGGCTGAGACATTTTCTTATGCCTATACCAAACTTTCAAACGAAATACAGCTTGTGCAGATGTAACACATACTATCCACACACTCTGCACACAAAAATTAAAGGAAAAATTCGGAAGTTCTCTGAGAAAATTTTCAAAACGTTCTTCTGTATTCATATGAAGTACTCTTTTGTGTTAATGTGACAACAAGCTCATACTACACTAAATACGAAATATGAATGAAATTGATTCATCCGTTTAGCCAGGATCGGTGCGCAGAGACGGAAGGATTGATGTATTTTTACATTAGCATTTTACATTAGTATAGATTACATACGCAACACATAACTAAGCATGTAAGTTAACTCTGTTATTATGTTCTGACAAGACGCCACATGACGAAGCTTTTCAGTGAAAGTTTGTCTGATGTCTGTCATCGAGAGAGCCACTTGGTATCCTACGCGTCAAGAGCGAGGACGTCACGAACGGAATTATAAATAATTTTTGAAAGGTTAAAATTATTTTATACGCAACAAGTACCACTCAATAGTTGTAAAAATACATATATCACCTATATTTCAATATCTCTCTCATGTACATCAATTCCATCCCAATTACAGGAATCGTCTCACGAGAAAGTCTCTATCCACTTTCTGACTTGAAATGGCTGGTGCAGTCTGCGCATGCGCTGTACTTGTCAACATCGTTCTCTGCTGACCCTTAACCTGTCTACATTCTCCCTCTGCAGAACCTAACCGGATGTCCGGATGTGTGGCGCCTGCGCCACTGGGTCACTTTTCTTTTATACTCGTCAGGTGCAAGTAACGTTCATTGCTTCAGCATAAAATAAAGAGCAGACATCTGTCAAGACCCGTAGGTGAGCGCCGAGTGGAAATACCGCAGACAGACATCATTATAACCCAATACTTTCCTATGTTATGAAGGTAATGTTTTTGGTTTAGCGTGTAACACTGACTGACCCGCCAATTCCGGATGTTAGCTTAGGGAAATTCTCATGGAACAGTGTCTATAGCTGTGGATTAGCAGGCTTCAGCCCTGTTCCTATGCTCCAGCGAGAGAATGCAGAGTTTTGTGTGATAAATTATCTTTTTCTTAAAATTTCGTTTTTTTAATAAATCACTATTTTTGTTAATAAAATTGATATAAAAAATATTGATTCACGTGAAATGGAACATACGCAATAATAAATATAAAATGAAATATGTCAGTGCGTTCGTTTCCGGACATTGTACCCTGTTTTACAATAACTTTGGCTTATCTTTCATACATTTCTGAATGCTAATGTTTCGATCACCATTTGTTTGCACCTTCAATGTATTAGTTTCAATCATTCTTAAGAGAAAAGAGCAAAATTTGAAACTTTAAGCAGATATAGTTTCAACAGAAATAGATGCTAGGACTAAATTGTTTGAGCTGATACTCAGAGTCCTGAGCAGGAATTAAACCTTCGATCCTGGCATAACGATCCGAGAGTTATAACAAACTACTGATGAAGTATGTGTTACTGATACAATAAGGTATTTCGATTCTTATATCTTCACACATATTTTCAAACGTAAGTTTTACACAGTTGAAAACTTGCAGGAGTCAATGATGTTAAAGAATACCCAAAAGCAATTTCCATTTCAATAACGACAATATGAGCTGTGCTTTTTTATTGGCTACCAATCTCTCATGAGTTCAAACAAAATACGTCACATATAAATACACCACTTTAAAATTATTCATAAACTTCAAACATTCGGAAATTCTTTGAGACAATTCATAAATGTCGGCAACAATATAAAACCTACCCCACAATACGTGCTCTATTCTTACCACGCTAAATCTAGTTTATTTGCAATGCAGTTGATGTTTCGCAGCGTCTTTTATGTGTCTTGGCATTGCATGTCTTGGCATAAAATATACATTGCTGAACTGCATTCTTGAAGACATCCTTACATTTCATTTTGAGAATTCAANGGTTGAGACTTCTCCAGGCGTTCTGCGCTCAGCTACCGCCTGGAGAAAACTCAAACTGAAGATGCCTGCACTCAGCTACCGCCTGGAGAAGACTCAAACTGAAGATGCCTGCAGGTGACAGGCGAAACTTTGTTCCAACAAGCAACATGACACGGCGAGGTCCGAAAAGCGCAATGTCTTGGCATTGCATGTCTTGGCATAAAATATACATTGCTGAACTGCATTCTTGAAGACATCCTTACATTTCATTTTGAGAATTCAATATTTTAATTCCTTTATGACTGAGTAAAAAGAATTTTAAAAATTCATTTCAAGGAATAATTTTACAAGGAGTGTTAATGTGAGCAGGAAACTTGTTTGCAATTTTTTGCACCTAAATAATTTTCGTTTGCCTGCTTTGACACGAATAAAAAAATTCAGCTTATTAGAGTAGTCCATGTGCTATTGCCGATGAACTACAACTCTAGAAAATTTAAAGAAACAAAATAGAGAAGTTCAACAGTTCTTGGTCACCTCATTATATTGTTAATTCATTTTAGTTTAACAAATACCGGGATTTTAAAATATCAGTAGTAATAAGATGCACCATTTTATAGCGAACACAACAATTTTTATCTTCACCAACGATAATGCTGTGATGTATTTATCTTACAGATACATGCTTATACCCTTCTTTGTGGAACTTAGAAATATTATCGATTGGTCGTCAAGTGACTCAAGTCTCTCGTTAAGTGAATGGTTTAAACTGGAAGATATATATAACAACATATACGACATCAAATGTACCAGAACGTATGAGAAAGTATGGGTCAAAATTAGAGGGAAACAAAACAGCATCACAGTCTTGGTAACTCTTGGTGGAGGACTGTTACTTATAGTTATTTTGCTACTGTGGATGCCATTGTTAATTTTCATCATAAAACACAACTTTGGTACAGCCAATGTACCAGTATCGATTGAAATGCAACTATCAATTGGCACCTATCCCCCCGTTTTTCGAGGGAGGTCTTTCTACAAACGAACGTAAGTTTAACATTAAAATTATCAGAGCCATGTTCTCTATTTGTTAATTACTTTCCAGAAGTTTCCTTGAAGCTATAAGTAGTGTTGACTTTCACGTATTATTATTTATATACTGTACATTAAATATCAAGTCCAAAATTTATTTTTAAATAAAAATATGCGCTATTAATTGCAAAATATAGTATTTCATAAATAGCCAAAGAGGCATTTAAGACATTTAAATTCGAAGCATTGATATTCTTAGAATTACTACGGGAACCACGGGAAGGTAAAGTCGTGAAACACATTTTATTACTTTGAGAAAATTAATTACAGATTAATATCCAGGATATCTCAAGCCCATGCATCGCAACTCATACTAGTGAAAGACGAGTGATCCCAGTTCATCGTAAAAATACGCGTCCACAAAAGTCACCAGTGATTAACATAACTATCATGAGTGTCTTTATACCTCGCGTTATGATGTTAATTGTGTTTGATCGGCGAAAGAACACTTAAGAAAAACATAGAAATATCTTATCCCATTCGCCACCCGTCTCTACGAGACCACCTCAGAGATCTTTGGGTTTCACAAGTTGAATGAGAATGGTAGACGGGCCCGGGTGGCGAACGGGATGGCGCAGTCAGTAGGCGCATGAGCGCGCTTAGCTCAAGGTCCCGGGTTCGAACCCCGGTCCCGTCTCCCATTTTCATTCGACGTAACATTATTAACTTAAGAAAAATGTGAGCAACGTTATTATATATAATTATCATTTGTTATCATAATGAATTACTGTTAATTGATGTTATTTGAGTATCATTTTCAAAACCGTTTTCTTGCTCAAGGTATGACACACGCTAATTTCGTAGCCATGTCTATGTAATTGCTTTTGTCAAAATAACTCGAGATTTCAAAACCCTGAAATCAGGAATAGGAATAGCTAATGACAAAATTTAGACGCTTTATTTTAATAGACAATTACATAATCCCCACGATTTCAGGAATACAAGTTATTCTTTATCGCATATGTTCTGGCAGTAACTCAAACAGCGGTCTTTATTGGGAAATTCGTGTTCCTTGCTTTTCATGTACAAAATTAGTGGGTTCCATGGGATTAGCGGATTGCTGTAAAAGAAATCAAGAAACAAAGACAAAATCTCTAATTAATTTCTTAGCACAAATATAATTAGAAATGTTCATTGTGCATGTCCTGCACGCACGTACACATAGGTAAAATAAAAATATATATTGGCCTTTGACGATCTAATAAAAACGATACTACCCGATTAATTCTTTTCCTTGTAAATTTGAAGCACTTGCGGACCACCTGTGTTTTCAACTATCAGATGGTAAGTGCCCAATATCTTATTCCCCCATAAGCTATGCATTAAAATTATTTGGCGAAGAGAATGGCGTTTAAGTCCTTAATATCTGGGTGACCGAGCTTCGCTCGAATAGCTGACAAAATGGTCCTATGACAAAATATTTTTCGCAAAGGGATTCAAGGCATGGTTTACTTACTCAATTATACTGCTGTGTAACTATGAATATAACGAATGATAATTCCATACGCAACTATTTTGCTAATTTGGTTACTGAGCAGTTTACGTTCCATATAAGATGTTTTTTGTGTGTGTCCGTGTTTAAGGAGTAATTCTGAAATTTTATGAATTCCACACTGCGTATTTACACTGTAGAACACATACTGGGAGTAAATAGAAAATAATAATCATTTGTCTTAAATTGTACCTTCCTCTTTTATTCATACATTCGTAAACAAATGAAAATTATCCATTCATTGTAATCCACAGTATACTCTATTTATAATATTAGACATTACTATTAGACATACATATTTATTTATGAGATAAGTGTTGACTACATGGTGAGTACCGTGAGAAGGTATTCACCATCCTTACGATGAGTGGCGAACAGTGTTTAGTTAAAAGAAGGTATTTTGCCTCTGATTGGTAATCTCTTATTCTTCAGGTCTTTACTTTCATATTATTCATAGGTGTAAGAAAAGTATAATGAATGTCCGAAAAATAAATCGAGATCTCTTCAGGTCTGTACGATAATGGTGTGTATGTGATAGATTTTTGTTTATTCTGTAACACCCAAAGTAATCAACGTATCCGAGCCAAACTTGAATTTGGTTTGAATACATTTGGAATAGGGACCCATTTCTGCAGACTCTTTGCAAACTCTTTCTGTCGCTGTAGACACGTGGGTGTTTACTCATGTCAGCAGAATGATACTTTCGCACGCTGTGGCACAAAACCGGAAAAAGGTGAACTGGGGTCAATAAATACTCTGCACGCGTGTTCATTTTCCATCAAGGATTGAAAGGAAAGGTTGTATTACAGTCGTATTCTTTGGATGTTTATTTTTTGTTTTCAAAAAGGTAGCAGTAGAATTTTGTTTTTAAATTCTTTACTGAATTTATTTTTGAATTGAACAGATCTAAGAACACATTTTAACTTTGAAGAAACTTACAATCCTCTTATTTCTTTGCCAATTATTATTTTACATGAATTCACTGGTTCGTATTTTGATAGTAGACGTAATTTGCATTTAATGTGATGTGTTGTTACTACGTTACATCAAAAGTAGTCGTGTCAAATTCAAATTAATATTGTTTATTCCATAATGTTTCAGCCTCGAAAATGTACAGTGCGGTAGTTTAATTACCTTTTTTAATAATAAGATAAAAGTTCGTCGAAATTTGTTCGTAATATAGGAATCAAAGTCTCATATATGTACATGCGAGGTCCGAGTTTGAATCCCCGCCGAGAAAGTTATATTTTCATTTATTTTTGTTAACATGATTATACTTTCCTCGTGTGTTTAACATTTTTATTGTTACTATTACAGAACCATTTTTTAAATTAAAGAACAAATTTTAAGTCAGCTGTATCGAAAACCGCCGGTTCAATCAGCTTGGTGTGCTGTCGGTGGTGAATCTGAGTTTTCGGATTCTTAACTCGTACATAGCTTATTTGTTTGATTGTTACAAAAAAAATTCTTAATGTATTGTATTGTTGGAATGTAATGTATTGTTTGAATTGAATATAATGTTTCAATCATTCTTACTTTGACATGGAAAAAACATTTGATATAGAAACTCGTAAGAACTGAAAGAAAAATTCTTACAGTTAAGAAGCAAACTTAAGCAATTTCATTCGCATATTTAGGTACTCAGCAGCTATTTATCAATAGAAAAATATTAAGAAAGGTATAAATGTATAATAGACTTATCATATGATCGACAAAAATGAATTTAAAAATGCACCCGCTCTCCTGGGGAACCGAATTCCGGATCTTTTTCAGTTTGAAGCTCGTTCGTTATCCCCTAGATCATCAAACACAGGTACAAAGATGGAATAAATTTGGTTTATTAATGATGCTAGTATTACATATATTAAAATTGTTCTACAAAGAAAAAGGAAATTTCTAATGTTGGTCTATTAGGCTTGAACCATTTTCTATTCTTATTCGAATAAGTAATCTTCTTTGTAAGCTTACGTAGGGCACGCCTCTCTTTTGCCTTTTCCTACCTAATTTGTCAACACATCATTTGCTTTTTGCTTACCATCCTTTTCCATCCAGTACATTTATTCGTGATTCATTCTCCGTTAATTTCTACCTCTTCTCCACTCCTCACACAATTCTGCATGGTCATTTTGTCTATCTCTAAGTCTATCGGTAACACACACATGATTACTTGAGCAGATTTTGTTGCTTTGCTCCGGTAACATCCACTCCATGGCACAAAACATAATCTCTGGGTACTACTTAATTTCTTTTCATTCTGTATTAATTTACGCTTTTCATGCCACACAATAAGATAGGATTGGCAACATTACCCCTTTGTATAGTTGCACCACATCATTTATTTTCATGTTATTCTTATTCAAGCTAATTCTTTGCAATTTGTAGACATGTTTTTCCCCCTTATATATTCTGTGTGTTTTGTGAATTTATATTCCTTCCCCTAGATATTTAATTTCTTCCACAATTTTTAATATCCAATCTGAAACTTTTATAACTGGATTTCTTCCCCTTTTACCCTCGTGTTTCGTTCCAAATACTATTCCACAGTCTTTTCTTGGGATATTTCTAATTTCTTATCGCTACTTAACGTAATAAATTTCTCCAACAATTTTGTACCCTTATCTTCTATTTCCCTTCGTGAATCTCCCTGCACTGTGAGGACTACGTCATGTGCATATGCTAAGGCACAATTTTCATTCATTTAATTTAAAACTTTATTAACTACTATACTCCAATATAGGGGGCCAGTATGGCGCCCTTGTGGACAGGCTTGTACCAGCCGTTTGATTATTCTTTCAGGTCCTATTTTGAAAAATATATAACTATCTTCAAAATATGATTTGATTATTCTCAGTAAATTTCCTCGTGTACCCATGCCCTGTAATTCCTTTATCACCACACTCCACACTATCAAAAACCCCTTTGTACTCCATCATTATTGCAATGACATACCTTTTTTATATTACTTATTCGCAGCATTAATTGATTTACCGCGTCCTCCGTCCCTTTCCCGCGAGTAAATCCATATTGATATTCTTATCTGGCCTTTTAACTCTTGCATTACTGCTTCCCCTAACAGTTTATGAAATATATTTCCCATAACGCGTAGTAAGCAGATTGGTCTCTGTGATCTTGGTTTGCCTTTATCTCTGTTCTCTCCTTTTAAAAAGAATTTCACTTCAACAAGGTTCCACGCCCGGGGGAAGTATCCATACTGAAAACATTCTTAAAATATCCTATCTTTAATATATATGTTTTTCATATTTTTAATAATTTCAGTAGCTATCCGATCATAACCTGGTCTCTTTTCGGTTCTTAACTTAATTATTTGTTATTCTATTTTTAATCTGAGTGAACTCATGTCATTCTTCAACAAATTCATATATTCTTGCATCCATCTTCGTTTCTTTTTGAACACTAAGTATTTCTTCCATTATCTTCCCGTGTCCTTCCATCCACTCGTAAACTTGTTTCCTGACTGAATATTATTCCACGTCGCCTTCTTTTTAATTTTACCTTTCTCCAAGACGTAAGGCATTCCCCAAATATTTTCTTTAATACTGCTCTCAATAAATTCATTCCAGGTTGCTCTTTTCTTTTCTCTTATTTTCCTTTTATACTTCTTCGTCATTATATATTCTTGTCGCTTCCTCTCCCTCATTTCTGACCCAGTTGCCCGACTTTGACACATTCGTCTTTATTTATTTTCTTTTTCTTTATATAAAGCTCCTTATCCCACCAAGGTTGTCCTTTTCTTGTACCTATACCTTTTCTCCTACAATACGGTTCTATTCTATGTAACATATGCTCTTGTAAAATATCTATAGTTCTATCAAGATCTATCTCATCAGCTTTATTATGTTGTTAAATATGTTATCTTGCGAGTACAATAGAAGCAACGAGACTAGAGACTAGTTTTCAAGACGTTCGGTCGAATGTGCTTGGTGTTGTAAACAGTATGAAGCGTTCTTTGTTGTGAGATACTATTAACGACTATTCTCATTGGAGCAAGAGAAAGAGATAACGTATTTAAGCGGTTGTCGTTAATAGGCATTCATTTCCAACCTAGTATTGTATAGGGCATTTTACTTTACCCTATACAAAGGTCCCACTGACATGTCTGTTTTGATCATGTGTCCTAATTTTGGATCAAACCAGTTGCATATTGTGGCAGGTTGAGACGAGAATCTGCGGTCAAATTGAAAATGTACGTGTCGATGTGAATCACCGGATACCATTCTGACACGTTGCTTCTAAGTGCGCATCGGTAAGAGTTACTGCTGGAACATAACCGAGAAAGGGCAATATAACTCGTATTCCTGAAATCGTAGGGAATGTTACGACAAAATTAAGAATCAAATGTCAGATTATTATATGCAGATACATTACTTATATTTGATTTCTTAACTTGGTGATTTCTAGCTTCTTCAAAAGTCATATTTGTATATATTCAATTGTAAGATTTAGGTCACTTGTTGTTGGACAGAAAATAGGTTGTTAAATTATGTAATTATCTAGTTGTCTATTAAAATAAAGCACGTAAATTTTGTCATTAACTATTCCTGATATCAGGGCTATTAAATCTCAAGTTATTTTGACAAATATCGAATATTACACGACTACGAAATTAACATACCTTGAGCAAGATTAAGGGTTTTGGAAAAGATTTTACAATTTTTTTCATTTTTCCTGCACGTTATTTGAGTATTGCTTCGAAGCACGTATTACGATAGAGTTGTTGCCTCCACTTCCTTTTTGAAACTGACTTCGATAGAGTTTACAAGGGAAGATATATTCTGTTCATGAAGAGCTTTTGCATAGTTTTAATTAGTAGTGTGGATTTATTCGCGAATTTATTTTATCGTTATAATTAATGAACCAATTGATAATGAAACATTTCCGAATATCTCAACAATCTTCCCCAATGAGCTTAGAATTGAAAACCGTTTAAAATTATTATAGTAAGAAATGTTCCTCTTTAATAATTGGTCTAATGATTGTTGTTTTCAATTTTTCCGGATAAATCATTGTACACCTCTTTTGTAGTGAAAAGTTTAGTCCAGTAGCCAGGGAAATAAAAGGGGCCATTCCAGGCAAAAAATTTAGAAGTTTTTTTATGAATCTTTCCTTATGTTTTCGGAGGTGCTGAATCTTAATTTCAACTTTGCCACCTCGTAAATCCAGAGTGTTTTGAGAAAAATTCAAAGAAAATAAAAACCGCTCTTTCTTCGTTTAATATTTATAACTCGAAAAATAAGCACTTCTACAGAAATTATACGGACGCATAAATTATGTACATTAAATTTCCTACACAGTAAGACCTTGCGAATTTTTTGTCGGACGCACAGATATCGTGCTAGAGTTAAAATTTATCAATTAACATTAATCAGCGTGAGATCTTCTTTCACAATATCCTATTTGAAATAATTCAACATGTAATATATATATATAGTAAGATTTGATTATTCCAGTGATTAAATAGGAATCAGCCTTGTTCTGGCATTGTAGATATGTAGAACGAGCGACGGAGCGGTGGAGGAGGGTCTCCTCACTCCACTAAATTTAAAAGGCCACCGTTGAGGAGTGTGGGCGTGGAAAATAACGCGCAGTTCGCCGACAAAAAAGACACCCACAATCCGAAGGGCGCAGTTACCCACGCTGCAGCAAGCTAGGACCTGTCGGAAAAAGGTTTTATGAGTGTATAGAAATCGCAGACAAGCGGGGGTGTGGGTAGAACACCCAAACGGTCGTACGACTAAGGGGAGTTAAAGGGACACGCCGGCCAAAATAAACAAGGTACGTCTTGTTTAAAAACCGTTTCAAAACAGCGGTTGAGTAAACGTTCAAATATACACCCAAGAATTGGCGCAACGAGTAACAAAATACACTCAAAATCTCCAATCGGAACTGAGGCGCGGGAAGGGGAATATTTATGTCATTGGAAGCAGCGATCACGTGTTAATTCAAAATTTGAGAAGTTTGGAAGTGGAAGAAATGGGGTGAGGNAAATCATCCTTCAAGGGCACTTCTAGAGTTTTTTAAACGAGACGGAGAGGTTTCGTGAGCCGAGCACTTTTAGATTTTTTTTCAAACGAGACGAAGATTTTTTGCGAGTCGAGCATTATGACATTTTCCGTGAGCAGAGCTAGATGTCTCGAGAAGTCGAGTCTTGCAGATGATTCTGATTTCGACTCAGTTTTATTTTAATGTGGTCTGATGGTTTATAAATCAGATGAGATTTTCGAGCTTACAAGTTTATGAAACTAAGTCTTTAGTTTTCTTTATGGCGAGTATTCTTGGCGGCAGATTCTAAATCTGATAAAACTTTACGTAATTCGTACGGAGAATCTGTCCAATCGGTGGGCTCTTCGGAGACGCCGTCACCAGCAGTTGGAGTCGGACAATGGTGGTTCGGGTCCGCGCTACATCTGAGGGCGCCCAGACCGTGCTGCTTGGCGAGAAAGTAGCGTTTCTGATTTCTCGTAGACGCTTCAACTTTTGGGATACATTGTTAAGGATGCGTTTGTCGGCGGGACTGTGAGTATGTTGCCATTTTTTCTTTAATTTACGATTATGACGTAGAAGATTACGAATCTCAGTCGGTACGGTTTGGTTGAGTTTTACACACTCTTCATTGTTGGAGTGTTTCAATAGCTTCGTCGATGTCAAAGGACGTGTTCAGAGGAAGATTAGTCCTAACTGTTTCCTGCACTAGAAAATTGAACTTGTTCCAGTCTGTTTGCGGTTGCAGAGAAATTGTTCTTTGGTACGATTTATTATGGTTGAGCTGATAAGTAACATTATTGGAGAGTGGTCCGAAGATAGATCAAAGGATGAGAAGATTTCGATTAAACTTTGACAGAAGTCTTTCTCTACATAAAGTCGAGGGTGTAGGAGTTTTTTGTAGTAATAATAATAATAATAATTTATTAGTCATCTAGTGAGCAATGCTTTGTGACAGATAGAAAAGAATACGTACATAATAAAATAATACGAAATTAAAAAACAAATCATTAATATCTATAAAATACACACGCAAACGGAATAGAATGCTTAGAAAATTATCACACATGGTACAACGAAAAAGAAATTAGATTTCAGAAATTAATTATCTACATGAGACTCATATGTGCCTATATTCACATACATACACAAACACATTTTCGCTTACACACAGTTACAGAAACACACTCATACGATCAAACACGCTCAATATACACACATATGTCATTAATCCTCCTACATCCTTAGCGTAAAAGAAATTGCAATAACATAAATAAAATAATTCTTAACTTTAAAAAATAAAACAAAACAAGAGTTGCTGAGAGCAATCATGTACACTTCACTACACATCACCACACTTTACTACTTTCACTTTGAGCATTTTCTATACCTATTCCAATCACCTCACTTCACTGCACTTCACATATGTTACTATTTCAACGAAGCAAGAAGACGGTTGCGGAAACATTTTACTCTTTTTGGTAAGTTCGAAAGTGTTGCTGCAGGTAAGTCATTCAAGTATACAATAGTTGTATTCACAAAGGAGTATTTACCAATTCCCGTTTTCTGTTTCCTACATTTTATTTTACGCTTTTGGTCGCCGCGACTAATGTAATTCGGTTTGTGTAGCCTAGCGTTCTCTGATTTCCACGCAGGCTCTCCCATGTAGGCTTTAAAGAGGGCACAAAGATGCGCTAACTTTCTTCGATTGTAAAGTGTGTCCCACTCTAAATTAATATTACGAGTGTTGTCCCTAACAAAATTCGCGGCATTTCTTTGTATCAGATCTAATTTATTGATCTGACCCTCCCTATTCGGATCACAGCAAGCGGCTCCGTACTCCAGTATACCTCGAACTAATGAAATGTGTGCCAAGCTTTTAGATTTCGAGTTCACTTTTCTAAGTATGCGCCTTACGAAGTTCAGCGCTCTCCAAGCTTTCTGCGTTGTGTATTTAACATGTTCTGTCCAATTTAAGTCATGAGAAATTGTAAAACCTAATTATTTACAGCATGAAACTTTAAAAATAATATGATGATTTAATGAAAAGTTCAGAGCAGGTTTTGTTTTTGATTTGGAAAAACATGAAGATTTACTTTTTAGAGGGTCCATTTTCATTTTATACGTCTCAGTCCATTTCTACAATTCGTTTAGATCACTCTGTAACATATTTCGGTCTCTGTCTTCTTTAATATTCCGATATATAATACAGTAATCTGCAAATAAACGCACTATCGAATTAATGTGGTCTGATATATTGTTAATACTAGCTGAGTTCCCGGCTTTGCACGGGTTAGGGAGAAACAATAATATAAATATACTACATAAATAAAAACAATAATAAAGTACAATAATACACTACTTCATACAAATTTAAGAATCTTTTTTATTTAACACCTGTTTATAAACTACATTTTTTGTTTCATATCAATACTTATTTCTCGAAAACTATGTATATTGTTATTTTTGCACGTTTTGGCAACGCCGCCAGGGTGACGACCGCTTTTTCCGGTTCTTTGTTGCGTCTTTGTCAGACAAGTGTACCCGGCTATTTCTAAACTTTGTCCTGTTTTCGCCCAAGTCTCTACAAGTCCCAAATATGAAAACTTTTCCAGAAATCCCAGAAATTCCCCCTGAGTGAGTTTACTGTATAATCCTTCAATACTGAGACAGCCAATTCTTATTTCTTCATGCCGTTTTTCCTACTTATCCGTTCTTTTCCTCTCCACCCCCGTTTGTACTACTTTGCTGTAGTCCCAAGTGCCCGAGGAGTGACTGCGCAGACTTCGGGCTGGGGGATGCGAGGTGGAGGCGTTCTTTCCTGGAGGCTGAACAGCATCTCCGCTAGCGAGTCCAACTCTGGTGGTGGTGGTAGAGGACGAGGGGTCTGCTCCGCCGCCGATGATTGTAGTACCGCCACTCGAGTGCGTCACCGCAGAAGCAGGAAGGAGACGCTGCTGCCCGCACAATAGCGGCGGTGGGAGCCGGGGCGGCGGCGACGGTGGTGGCGGCGGAGGAGGCAGAGACGGCGGCGGCCGTTGCTTCCTGCCCGGCGGTGACAGCGGGCGCTAGAGTGGCGACAGGCACCCCAGCAGTGGGGGTGGTGACGGTGCCAAGCGTCTCATCGTCGCCGCTGCCTTTTGTTTTGGCATTCCCCTGAACGCGAGGCGCGCGATTTTCGCTGTTGCCAGATTGCAGGTCCTTGAGAGAGCCGCCCGTCCACAACCAACTTGTCGAAGCGGAGTGACGCCCTATGTCCTCTCTCTCTGGCATCCTGCAAATACGGATACAGTTGGTTGCTCGTATGCCGTACGTTGGCAGAGTAGACCTCTGCGACACGCGTGTGGTCACCGCGCAGGTGCACCGAGGCCGCTTTTAACATCTCCTCCCGTATTTTGGAGGAGGAGAGCTTCACTACTATGGGGCGACTTCCTCCTCTTCTTCCAGTCCGGTGGGCACGCTTGATGTCGTTGTGGTGAAGTTCCACGCCAATCAGACCCGCAGCGTCCCTAACCAAACTCTCCGAGTCCGCCCATGTCTCGCCCCGGGTTCCTCCAACCCGAACACCACGAGATTGTTCCTTTGAGACTGGTTCTCGAGGTAGTCCACCTTTCGAGTCAGAAAGCGGTTTTCTGACTCTAGGGTGAACACTCGATTCTAGGCTCCCTAACCTCTGCTGAAAATTTTTCATCTCCAGCAGAAGATTAAGTTCAACTCCACCTACGACTAATAATAAAGAAATTGATATAAATGATAAGAGAGTGAGGGTTTTCGCCTCACAAGTGGTATTACCCGGACCACGAACGACTTTCGGCCGTTGACCACTTACCCAGCGGCCTATGGCCGCACGCCACTGCTCGATGCAAATCATCATCTTCAGGTAAAATCACTATGAAAATACTGTTCTTCAAATTGGAGAAACGAAACGACGACTTCCGCACTGCGCGCACACCGAAAAACAATACTTTCACCGAGGAGCCCTGTCCAAGCAGGAGCTCCCTCCGAGCACGTTCGCTCTCCTCCGAGGTCAGCAGGCTACTCGATTCGGCAGTATAATCAAGTAGGTCGTGATTCACCAAAACGTAATGATGCTAGCTCATGACTTGAAGGCACCACTGTCGACAAGCTGCAATTTTCTGCCGTGTTTGTTGCGACAATCTACATATATAAAAGCGAAATACTACTCACTCACTGACTAATCACGAAATCTCAGGAACTGCAATGCCTACTAACTTGAAATTTAGCAGGTATATTTCTTTAAGAGTGTAGACGTCCGCTAAGAACGGATTTTACGAAACATCACACCTACGAGGTTGAAATATTTTAAGTATGAATTCGTCATAACTCTTAGAGTGCCGGGAACAATTTCATCCAAATTTTGTACACAGATGACTGACTATCGTACAACAAACACTGTTTGGACATTACATCCCTGGCACCCCTTGGGAGGGGATGGGAGGAGGGTGACGTGTAAAAATAATGGAAAAATCCTGTATCAGATTTGAAACCATAGTTATCGGTGCTGTTGAGATGAGTAAGAATGCCCCCGATGTTTCGTACGTTCAAAATTAGTCCAAACTGGAGATATTAAACTCCTAGCATCCTCGGGGTAAGGGTGGGAAAGGGTGACAGGAAAAAATAACAAAAGCGTCCGAAATTGATATTGAATATATATTAATTTTGCAGTCGCAGATGAGAGGTGTCACATTCTTAATACCGCTTAGGTCCATGAGGGAAGTATGGTCAAGGGATGATATGCAAAAATAATCAAAGATGACATATTAGTACTAAAAACATCGTTTTCTGGGCCGCTGAAATTAGTAGTAACGTTCTCGAAGACCCTAAAGTCCAAAATTATCCTATATATGTTACGCACTAAACCCGAATTTGACCATTAAACGAAAAATACGACCAAAACTAGTTTTGGCATATGCGTTTTTGCCAGAACTAGTTCTGAACGTTTTGAAAACGACCAATACTAGATACTTTGCACAAAAGTAGATTAGAAAGTTTTGAAAACGATCAATACTAGTCATGGCAAAAGAGTAACGTCCAAAACTAGTATTGGTCACTTTGAAAAGACAATAGGAACGAAGCTTTTTATAATCGACTTCAAAACAGGACGTAAAGTATTTAGTATTGCTAAAATAATATTTTCATATAAGAAATATTAGGAATTATGGCCATTTTCCTTCTTTTTGCGTTTCTCGTGTTCAAATTGGTAGAACATTTTTTATTCGAGAATAATTTTACACATATTTTATTGAATTGCATTTAATTCGATGTACCGGAACGGGTCTCACTGTTTCAAGCTAAGGAGATACAAAGTCACATTCATTTTGTTGTGTTTTTAAGCAAATACATTGTTTCACATCAATCTATTCTTTTATACATTTTATTACAGGATGAATATTGTACTTATTTATTTACAGTTATGGCAGACATAGGAGAGAAATGGGTGTCTATCTCTCACTAATTGAGATCTCCGTATATATATTCTAACGTACCCTTTTTTAATAAATTTATATAATAATTAGTTGTGGGAAAAAACATACAAAAATATGTTTTAAATTAATTATTGGGTACAAGTTAAGATAGTTATAATTAAATAAAATAAGTTCGGACTTCAGATGTGAATGAACAACGTATATTCTGATAGATACACAATTTACATTTATAATTGCTACACATTCAACAATCCCCCACATAAAATTATTGAACAAGTGATATTCTCGTCGTGTACAAATTATTTTTNTATTCTCGTCGTGTACAAATAATTTTTTCGTCGTCCTGAGCTCACCAATCCTATATTGTGCATTTACATTTAATTACAATCTTCAAATTTAATACTATAAAAGATTCTATTCACAACAACAAAAAAACTAAGCACACAATGAGCTCGTATGGTTCTTGATCTTGAAATTTAGTTTTACAGTTCATTGACTCAATTTACTTTTATCTTCTTTCTTCTCGGCTATTCTTCCAAAATAAATTACATTAAATTCCGACAATAATTACTTCG
Organism: Laupala kohalensis; assembly: GCA_002313205.1. Taxonomy (NCBI): domain Eukaryota; kingdom Metazoa; phylum Arthropoda; class Insecta; order Orthoptera; family Trigonidiidae; genus Laupala; species Laupala kohalensis. Next base: position 34,137 of record NNCF01137214.1, read on the forward strand.
ATGCCAATTTTCTCTTTACAATACTCCTTAGCATCAAATCACAATGATTAAAATGACTTCCCTATCACGCGAACACACTTAAATAATGTTGCCTCACAGAGACTGATACTCACTAAGTCCAAATCTATCTTCCGAAATCGTGATTGTGATTTTACCAACCAAACTGCTGCTCGTTCTCGACAAGTCGTCTCAGCTGGGCTGTTCGTTGACCTTG
>NNCF01137224.1:0-12995 GCA_002313205.1 Laupala kohalensis
GTTAATACTAGAGGTACATAACCTTATATAACTTCACAGTGTACTACAATGAGTTCTTACTTTAAATAATTCCGAAGCATATAACCTCAAAGGAATCAGCCTTTTCGTCAATCCCGAAAGAGGATTGACTGAGCTGGATAGTTTCGCTCCACTTCTCGTTTACGGCATTCAATCTTTTCAACCAATCATCAACGAGCAGCCACTCACATGACTTCCTCAGATTGGTTACAATTTTTGTGACGTAGACCTCTGGTACCAACCAATCACCGATCGTGTTTTAATAAAAAATGCCTTGCATCGTGACCTGGTATTTTTCCAGTTATCATCTAGATTAATATCGTCGTGTCTTCAGTTCCTCATAAAGCCCTATTCACTTCGCCAGACGGAATTCATTTCTCTGCCCCCGCAAATAACACTTTAAATTCCCTCGTCTGCTAGACGAAGCTAACCTTCCTTCATCAATGTATAAACGCGCCCACATTTGTGGTCGCCACCCCTCCACCTCTTCTTCTGTTTAGTTAAGATCAAAACCCAGACCTTTTGCCCCCAAAACTGCCTGAATGCGTCTCCTTCCCGCGAAGGGTCTCATCACAATAAGCCTTTTATGCTCGTGTCCCCCTTGAACTACGAAACTAAGCTTCATTACATTTTCCCTAGGGATTCTCGAAATACCACAACTAATTGTTTATTTCGATTTTTTACAGCGTCTAGACGCTCATTCCTAACGATAGCTGTTTTCCCCTTCCCCTCTCTCATCTCGGAACATGACACATTCTCCTTTCAAAATTGTTAGAACGTGTTTTCGACGCGTTCCATTTTACGAGGTCAGTTATTTTCACGTCCCTTCCGACTTAACGTGATTAAGAGTTCTCACCAGGGTTTACGACATACCCCAACTAAATATTTATTATAAACTCTAGCAGCGCCTGGATGCGTGCTTCGGAACAAAGATTGTTTCTTTCTCCTTCCACTACTATATTTGACACACACCAAACCACCCTCTTTAAATTTATTGGGACGGGTTTTCGAGGCTTCGCGCGTCACTTCCCAACACCACTTTCTTTCGTATATTTTAGGACTCCCAAAATAAGTGATTCCTTATTTATTCATTGATTGTTCAAAAAATTGAAACTAATTATTTCTTACAATATATTGTAATATTTGATTAATTTCAAATAAAGAATCAATTTTATCAGGTTATTTTCGATTAGAATGTATTTTAAGCGGAAAGTTTCCGCGGTCGTTACGAGTCAGTCGTGAGGAGGGAACGAGAGGACGTTTTTCAGCCGTTGGATGGGCGGGAGCCTCCTCATTCCAAGAAATAAATTCAAACAGAAGGGCATCGCCACATACTTGTTTTGGGAAAAAAACGCGTAGTTCAGGGAGAGAATACAAGCTCAACGGAAATTTACCACGTGTTTTTTTAAGGAAAAGGAGGTCACAAGCAGCTGATAGTCGCGGAGAGTAGAAAGGTTTTATGGGTTTAAAAGGAATACAATAAGCTGCGTGGGTGTGTGAGGGTACGCAACGGCCAGCGCCAGGGCGCGATCGGCGGTACACGAGATTGTGGGGACTAAAAATGTTAAAGGGATTTTGGCCGTTGAAAATAGAAAGTGAACTATGTTTGCGGCTTTGCGGTTAAAAAACCGCCAAGTGTAGACCGCTCAAAAACGGTCGAGAGAAACATCGTAGATCATAGAAACGTTCAAAAATGCTGCGCGTGGGTTGGCTTGGCGCGTGCGTGATCAAGTCAAAATTGACCTATGGCAAGTGACGTTATGGGGAAGGGCTTTTGAGAGTATTGGATACGTCAGTCACATGATTTTCAAAAAAACATCACGTGTGTAAGTGGAAGACGAGCAGAGTGGGAGCGAACCCATTTATAGAACAGCAGAAACGAACTGAGAACATTGCGAGATTCGGACATTCATTCGGAGAATTTCATTCCGAGATCAACATTATGAGATTATTATTTGGACGTTGCAGAACATTTTATTTTTTGACGTTACGTTGAGATTTAGAGACGTTCGTTGCGAGAGCGAGACGCGTATCCGTTGCGGACATTTTGGAACTTTGTGTTGTTTGTTATAATGGCACTTTTCGAATAAGTTGTTTCCGAGTTAACGTTGAGGACTTATGACCTCTTCTGTCAACATTCAGTCACTCCGAGTTGCCACGAGGTGGTAGCAGGTCGCTTATCCAACTCTTTGGAGTTATCAGAATTTTTCTCCGTTCAGAAAGTCTTGATACCAATCGGTCCGTGATGGTGTTCCGGGAAATTGCGACCGCACGAATTCGGAGAATGGATCAGTGCTCCTGGAGGGAATGCTGACGTCATACGCTAGGATGACTACCCACGGCGTTGATGACCAGCAGTGAGGCATTCTGGGGCTCTGTTCCGTTTCCAACAACAACTGAGGCAGATCTGTTGTCTAGTACAGGTATTGTTTAATGGCTGGCTGCGAGCACCTACAACGGTAAAGCGCAAAGCGAGAAGAAACAGTACGTCAATGAGAATAATGAACGCCCATGCTCAGAACTTTGGAACTCGGTGATAATTACTAAATTGGGTATAAATTGAAGATGAGCGATTCAAATTATATTTGTACTTTGTAAATTTATTATGGTATTCGATTTAGAAATGGTGTTTAAATTAAGTAAAGAGTTTGTTTTGTCAATGAAGGTATAAATTTGATAAAAAGGGGAAATAACGTGTGGTTTTTGGGGGTTGTTTTTAATGTACTCAAATTTCATATCATCTTGTGTAATTAAAATTAGTAAGGCAATTTGTTACCATGCGTTTTCCTTCTTAAGGAACCATAGTATGTGTTTTCCCTTATATAAATAATATCGAACCCATGTATAAAATTAGGAGAACGAGCTAGCCGAGGAAATTAAGATTTTTCGAAAGGTGAGTGTGAGCCACTACGCTATATTTTTAATGTGTTTAATTACGTTTTGTTACAATATACATAAACCCCTTTGTGGCCACGGTGTCAGCGTGATTGCTGGTCACCAAGTCATCCCGGGTGGGGCAAGATAAAATTTGTAGCTTTACATTTTCATGTCTCAGTTTAAATAGCTGTGGCGGTTGAAAAGTTCACCCTATGAGACTAACAATAGCGTGTCTGCGACTCAACACCGCAGTTTTAATACTCGGATGCAGCAATCTGGATTCTATTGACGCTGTTCCTCTTATCTCAAGTTCACGACGTTTCTAGTGAGTAAACTCAAATCAATAACTCAGCCTCACTAGCACTCGTCATTCCGATTTTGAAGTCATGTCACAAGCTCTCGTTATATTGTACATAATGTTTTCTCTATGCATTATTTCTGATTTTTAGTTAGTATTAGTTATAATTAGTTGATAAAAACATAGTAGTCTGATGATTTACGAATATACAACAAGAATCTAATCTCAACTGTTCATTAAAGTTTACATCCGAGTCGAAGTTGAATGTGATATTAAAAAAGACTGAAAACCCCTTACTTCAGATTTGTAATAGATTTATCTGTTGTTGTTTTTTTGTGCAATATATTTGTACAGACAAGTTCAATCTTACCTGCACAAGAACAAAATGATTGGAAAAATGCAAAGTGATGATGGGTGAGGGAGTGAGATGAAAGTTAATTGTTAACAATGTTAAAATGATTTAATGACATGCTATGATATGATGAGAAATAATAATACAATACTGATTTCCTAGAGATGACATGATGATATGGAGAGAAGATCCTGGAAACCAGTTGGTTGAAGCTGTTGTAGAGTTGATCCGGATGGTTGACGTGTTGACAAAGAAAAAGTTGATGAGTAGTAAATCTCTGGTTGCACGTATCTTCTGAGGTGAAGTTATAGGCTCGATCTTGCGAGAAAATGTCGGCTTGGCGACGAGAATAAAAGTAGCGATGCGATGTGTTCGAACGTAATAATCCCTATTGTGAAGGGTTAAAGAAGAGAAAATATATGTCGGTTTGGCGCCGACAATAAAGAGTTCGAACTACGATAAGAGAGGCGAGATCAGAAGTTTATCCTCTCATTAGTAGTAGTAATCATAGTAGTCGTGTATTAGCACTGAATCTCGTGTAGAAGTAGCGTGGAGTAGAGAAGAGAAGAGGCCATGTGGTTTATATAGTGCGCTGTTGCCAATTTGATTCGATGAATCGATGTGACATTCTGCTAACTCGATCAGGAATGACGTCTCGTGACGATACGAGGAAGTTTTGGCTTCGCCCAACTCTTGCGTGATACAGCATTAACACTCCAATGTAGTCGGCGAAGGAAATTGTAATTAACTCAGTAAATTATATGATGATGAATATTTTATTTAAATTATTTTATTTTTTAAGTATATGGCAAAATATTTGAATCAACCTATGGCTTGAAAGGAAAATTTCCTTAGCTTATCAACAATCAAGATAAATCACTTAAATTGACCAAAGAGATTGTTCTCCAGAGATGATTCACGTAGTAAATGATTCAATACATTGCCTTAAAAGATTCGACTCACTTGTTTAATGAGAACTTATCAAAAATGTCTGAACAAAATTATTCCACAACTTTTTAGCATATTTAAAAAATAAAACGGTGTTCATTGAATATATATTATATATATAAAATAATATGAATGCAGAAAAGGACAATATAAGGTTATTTTAATCGAACAAGACGTGCATGCACTAGAATTTTCAATGAAAGTGTATGCTAATATACATGATCGTGTATTTAATAATAATAATAATAATAATATATACACATTAAGATTTATTTGCAAATACAATGAATGATTGACAAATACAAAGAATGATAGACAAATTTTATGAGATGAAAGTTGTACATAGAAATACTAAGAGATATTGCCTAATGACAATTCTCCCACTACAGAAGTATTAAGTTAAACTACTGAAGTATTTGTTTTTATCTTGAACGAACAATGCAGTAAAACATTTTAAAACAAATAAGAACATTAGACATTATTTTGACTTCGAATGATGTAGGAACATAACCAGCAACAGAATCAGTGTTTTTGCTCTTCACTCGTTGATCCATATAATATTTTGAACATAAAGACAATGAAAAAAGGACTGGGGGCTATTATTACTAGTCTTGTTTTTTATATGGAGATTTTATTAGACACTCTCACAATTTTATTTCACGGTACTGTTAATAAATGTTTTTGTCAAAGATTAAAAGAAAAAGTTCACTATATATTAACACAAATTGTAACTGTTTCTTACTATTATTGTCTTCTGAAATATAATTTACATTCCAAATTGTATTTAATGAACTTGTCTTTCCATACTTTTCTTGTGACAAATATGGGACATTATGTTAATTAATGCATTCAGCATTTGTTCCTAATTTTTAATAAATTGTGACTACCCTTAACGACACTTCTGGAACAGAACTTTGAGATATCCCAACACCGAAAAAAAATCCTAGTCACAGGCGATTTTGAAAACACTATGAAATTTTATTACATCAATCAAATTATTCATTCGGTTGTGATAATATAAATAAATGTTTTTTTTTTGATATTACAATTTTTACTCCATAAATTGATGCGTATATCTAAAGTTCACATAACATTTATTTTCACAAAGATAAATAATGTAAAAACCAATTTTAAAAGGATTTTAATAATAATTTTTGATAATATTTAGATAATGTACTAGTTCGCATAAATGCAAGAATACCAGTAGTATCGTATGTACAAAAAAAAAGAGAGAACTAGTCCCCCTCCGTGTCGTCCAGGTCGTCCAGGTCGTCCGGCTCGTTGTCCTGCCCTCTCTTCGGATCGGTGGCCACCCCTTCGCCCTCATGTACCGACGGAATGATGTTGGTTCCTAAGTGTAGAATTCGCTCTATTTCGCGCTCCAAAATTTCTTTTTGATCATCAGTTGGTTTGTCTTTAGTGTAGAAGAACACGTCCAATCGATAACATTCCAATCTATAAAACACGAAAGAAAAATCATATATTATTGAAATGTATATGGGAAATTTCCTGGACATCAATATCTCACTTTTTGAGTTCAATACCATCCAAACTAGAGTGCATATAAAACCTTCCAACAAACAACACAGACTTCGTTTGTATGTATTTAGAATGTTTAAAACGCAATAGTCAAATTGACTTTGATGTAAGTACCTTCTTTAGTTGAGTCTTTGAGAAGATAAAAAGGAAAACTTTGTTGGCCCTAATTTGATTATNATTTGTTGGCCCTAATTTGATTATTTGTAAGTGCCATGAAAGTCGGCGAATTGGAGCCGACAGGGAAAAACGAAATTGTCTAGGAAAGGCTGACACGCGTGACAAAAGCGACTGTCATGATTGTGTGTAAGATATCCACACCCTTTTATTCTAAAAATGTTTTAACCTCCCCGACACTTCGAGTTGTATCTCGTCCTACCGTAAATCTTTTCCTTCGTTCTTCCGTATATAATGTTCTTGTTGTGTCTCTATACTCTTCTCATAACGTTCCAAGTCACCTTTTCTATAATTAATTTCATCCCCGTGGATAACCCTGGGTGTTCTAATTTTTTACACACACAATGTAATTTAAATTGTTCGCTGTGACACTGTTACCGTCTTTTCCCGATTCTGCAATGTTATGTCAATGAAGGATTTTTAATTTTACGTCCCGGAAATTGTGGTTAGAACACATAACATATAATCAAATCTCATTTAAATATTAATCTACCAATGTCTGTTCTCTATTTATTCGATTCCCCCCCAAAAAGGATCTAGCATTCACATCTCCACCTCTATAAAGTTGTAAAATGTTATCTTCAAACTGAAATATTTCTTCTCCTTTTTTTCAATATAAAATGTAAATATTGACAATTCTAAAATATGTGTTCTTTTTTCGTACCAACGCCGTTGAACATATTCATTTCCGAATTCTCCCACACGGAGATCTAATAAACTAATAAAATTTATAGATCGAAGTTGATCGCTCATCAGTTTTCTTGGTTTGATCAAAAACGGAGACAAGTTTCAAGACTCGTCTCTGTTTATTAAAAGTTCATTTATGTATATAATCTATCACACTACTCATTATGATGTTTGATTTTCTCGAAATTTCCATCCATCGACACTGTAATGGTGGCCCAGTGTGAAAGGGATGACGCAGATTTCCCGAAAAGGGTGTGTCTAGAGGAAATATCGGAGCATCCTCACCCCAAATGCCACTTTGATACATTCCAAAGCAAATAAGTTATGAAGAGATGAATGAAGAGCGCCCCTATTTTGCCTGGCAGGGTATGTAGTGATAAACAACGAAGATGGAGAGAGGGAGAGAAAGAGAGTAAACGGAATAAAATTTATCGGTCTGAGAATAGAAGGTACAGCTGTTAGAAGATTCCAACCCAGCGAGTATCGGGTAAACGTTTCTTTTTCCAGCCTCATCAGTTGTTTTGGTACCTTTCCGAATAACCCTGACGAAATCATAATAATACCCAAAATGACCGCAATTACGTCCAAAATACTCCGAAAATAAGAGATTAATAGCTAAAACTGAGAAAGCAATAAAAATAAATTAACTACTTTATGTTTACATACTTTAATACTTACGGTTGATTAGAAAACGTTTGAGCATTTTCCCAAAGGTTACTTTCTTCTGTATGTCCTTCATAACTTCCTTTATGGTACAAATATACATTGCTAACTAATCCTCTAATCTCAAACTCTTTGTAAGTGACAAACAATTCATGACTCCCTTGCTGCCTCTGCCTTATTTGTTTGACTTCATCGTCAATTTTATTTTTGAGCTGTCTTCTTTCTTCATCATTCTCTAATGACTATTACAATATTTAAGATTAAAAACAAATACTTGAAAGCAACAAATTTATTAAATTTATATTTAACACTACTCTTACCTTTGTTTCTGGGGGGAAAAAGTTGTAGAAGTTTCTCGAAATCATTCTTTCCAACAATTTTCTGGATGTCTCAAATCTTGAGAATGTAGAAGTTAAAATGTCTTGAAATAAATCATCATTTAATTTCTCATATAAATGTGGAAAGTTGTGCGTCTCATGTAAAATTATACTGCAAATAATTGAAATGGATTATGTAAATTTTTTGATAGTTGAAATCTATTATGTGAGACGCTTCAAATAGAAAAGTTAGACTAACCGAAGATTATACAGATAATTAATTTCCCAGAAAGTCAGGACAGGGTATAAACCATTAAAAGATTTTTGTCATCTACAAAAGATAGTTCACTGCTTAAGTTAACTCTATCTGTAAGTACTTTCCCGGCTCAGTCTCCCCCATCACATTTAAATAAAACAAAAAACTAAAATAAATTTATTTAAAAAAATTTTAAATTCGGTTTACATACTTTTCTCTTGGATCTAATATATTTCGGAATTAAAGTAGATGAAAATTTATGACCACAATGGACCATTAATACTTTTTACTTCTCTGGAAAAATTTCTTTGTGGGAACATTTTCTGACAAAAGTTATCTTCCTCGTACAAATTTTAATTTTGACTAGTTATTGACCTAAGAATAGTTGTACAACTTTTTTATCTAATATTTTTTAATGAGAGGTAGATTTACTATTAATAGTACTTACCCATCAATTGAATAACATTCTCTATCAATTTCCAATAAAGCATCAATCCACCTATGAAAAATTAAAGTAATATATTAATTCATATTCTAATTCTATTACTACTAACGCATTTTCTGATCAAATGAATAAACTTTATTGTCAAAAAAGTAGTTACAAACTGCGTATGAGCACGTGGAGGAAAATAAACTAACTATTAGTCGTTAATAAAAATAAATTAACAATTTTCTTTACATTTTGTTTTGTTTGATAGGTAGGCACATATATTTATTCTGCTGCCGATAACGGTCTTCATAACCTATTACACGCACAGACTATTAGTTACAAGAATTTTCACAACATTTTAAAAAAGTCAAATTTTTATGACAGGTATCTATTCAGAAATTTTTTACCACTTTTTAATATTCGTGAAGACAAAATTGATGTGACTAGAAGAGAAGTAATCTTAAAAGGTTTTGAACGCTTGACATGTACAGCAGAACGTTAGGCGAGTGGTACGAACTAAGTTTTATGAATAATCAAAATGAGTAACCTTCCAGGTAGATGAAATTTCATAGAAAGAACAAGATTCAAGAAGTGGTCATCGAGGTGTCCCCGCCGCAGGGCAGTTTGTTCGATTGCGGAGATTTTTATAAATCTATCAACATGTTTTGTATGTCTTAGCTGGACTTGAGCCAATTTGGCGTATATTATATAGGAGAAGGCCTTAAAACCAATTCAAAGACCTTGAATTTTAAAACTTGGCACCTGTGTTCTCTAAATTGTTCCCTGTGAACTTCTGGAAAAAAAATCGTTATTCGAATTAGATTTTCTTTGTTATCTTTTTAAACTTTCTGTTGTTGTGAGACGTGCAGCGATTCTGATTTTAAAAGTAGTAAACAGTATGAGATGTGACTGATAATAGTAATAACTATTATCAATGCAACTCATAAAAAATTGAGAAATCATCTGTTTCTGAATGTAAAGACTGTTATTTGTTCATTTAAAAACGTATTTTTTGAGAAAGATGTATTCCTTAAATATATTCTTGAAGAAAGGTACTCACATTGCATCTAAACATCTGACAACTCTATGTTGAGCTGCTTTTTTGTGTAATTGTGAACGCATGACATACATTTGCATGATCTCATTTTTTACTTTATCCCTGTAGCAGATACGCATTTTGGAACTGGTAGGGGATCCAGTTTCACATATTCGGAGACTCTTCATGAGACGTTCATAGTTAAATGTCATTCCTAAGTTTAGTTGTTTTCCATCTCGTAAAAGATAATCCCATTTATCAACATCAATTCCAGTCTCCTTGTTATTTACAATCTGAAAATAAAAGAGATATCTTTAGAACGCATTAAATTGATTATTGAATCACACATTTGAATGCATTGGTTTAACTGTGGTCCACTCAAAATACTCCCTTCTAAAATTCGACATAAATGCACTTGCACGAACTTTTAGTTTCTAGGTCCTCATGTTAAAAGTCTCTCGCTAGCCATCAAGGAGTGCGCATCTCTCCGATGCACTCTCCCACAAACAGTGCGCGTACTTATTTAAATCACGGCATCTCTTATCAGTACGACCGATCTTCTCAGGGAGACTCAGCCTTTGAAAGTGATTTTTGTGTTGCGTGCCGACTGCATCATCTCGTAAATATAAATAATTTTGCCAAAGAAGATTCTCAACTAGGCAAGGCTAGAACTTGAGTAAACCAAGAAAACGGGACTGTCCTCATGTAATTGCGTATGCAGACGACATGGCAACATGGCATTAATATATGGAAATTCATGCGCAAAATTGGAGACACAAGCAAATGAAGAACTGCATAAATGCCAAATAATGTCAGAAGTATGGATTAACAATTTCGGAGCAGAAAACACGTTGCATGTGGTTTGAACATCTTGTACAACATAGAAGAGATTTTAAACTTACCTTGAACAATGTAAAAATACAGATAGTGGGAAGCTACAAATATGTAGGGGTGATCATTGATGAGCGATTAAACTATGAAAAACATCTAGGATACATCAGAAGGAAGGTTCAAGTAACGTAATGCAGTATGCATAGCATAGGAGTACATCGATATGACATCCACACTAAATATCTGAGATTGTTATACACAGGAGACTTACGGCAGGCAAAAGCTTGTGGTAATATCACATGGGGAGAACGAATAGTAAACGTTAAATTTGAACAGAGTTTCCAACAGTAGAGCTATTGGTATATGCTTATTACCAATAGTTATAGAACTGTGTCGACAATGACCCTAAATGTAATTGTAGGAATAATACCCATTGGACTACATGTATTAAAAATGAAGTATAGATATGTTTTGAAAACAGACGGGAAAATAACAATAAATGAAGAAAAGTTAGAGCGAGAAGAAGAAAAAACGAAAGGAAAATTAACAGCTTGTTATTAAATTCACAGGCGAAAAGATGGGAGATGAGTTTAAAAGGAAGAGTGAGTTACAATTTTGTTCCTGATGTTTGCTTTGCAACTAACAATAGAAAAGGTTTTAACCATTTAAACCAATGGTTCATTTCTTGATCGGTCATTTGGACAATATAAAAACAGATGTCGAATAACTGATGATGCAGCATGTTTATGCGAAACTTGTGCTATGGTACTGCCCCTTTTATGCGTCAGAACGTTCAGAATATTTCTGGGAATATGGAAGACAAGACTTTATGACAACAAGAACAGGAAACTACCTAATAGAGACAAAAGAAAAATTTGAAACATTAATGATTTTCTTTAATAAAATAAGAAGTTTAAAAGATGTGGACAAAAGAGGAAGTAGATATGCACACGCCTCCTAATTGGCGGGTACGGGCAACGCTATATGCGGCGAAGAAGTGCAGCGCAAACTACTGAAGCGCAAAGAGTTTGTAAAATAGATCTTGTATCATTGTATTGCTCTGCATCACAGACAGGGAGGCTTGAAAAGAGCCTAAAATAAATATTTAAAAAATGTCCTCAATCTTACCTTGCTGACAGCTTTTTCTAAGTCAAGTTCGTCAAATCTCCTACCTTTTAAAGCTGGGGTATGTCAAGTTAGCGTTCTTGGACCAGTTCTTTACCTTATTTTTACTTCAGGTGTACCTACAATTAATACATCTACCTTAGCTACGTTTGCTGATGATTCAGCAGTTTTGTTCGTGAATGAGGATCATGTAGTTACTTTGGAGAGTCTTCAAGAGCATATAAACCTATTGTGTGCCTGGTGTTGGAAATGGAAAGTCAAAATATATGAAAACAAATCTGCACATGCCATTTTCTCACTGAGAAAACAAATTTGTCCTCCTCCCGTGAAGATGTATGGTAAATTTATCCCTCAAGTTGAAAGCATTAAGTATCTTGAAATACAACTGGACAGAAGGTTAACATAGACCGCACATATTGAAGCAAAAGCAGCAAATAGAACTTCCAGTAAGGAAATTCAATTGGTTACTTGGAAGACGTTCTCATTTGTCACTCTTATCTACAAGACCATAATAATTCCTATTTGGACGTAAGGAATACAAATTTGGAGATGTGCTAGCTCATCTAACATAGATATAATCCAAAGACTTCAATCAAAAATTCTACGCAATATAACTGCTTGCTCCCTGGTTTCTCACTAAAGCTACCATCCACATATCCTCAACAATTCAAGACACCATTTTATCTCACAGCTGAAGATACAAATCATCTCGCGCTCAATCTCCTGGATAACAGACTTGATACATATAGACTTAAAAGAACAAAAACATTAACTCTTCCATATCGCTTCTGGCTTTGTGTGTGTGTTTTCTATAGTTAAGAACTGAAGATCATTGTTTCTTTCAAATGTTATTATTTTTTCTATGTAACAATATTTGATGAATGTTCATCATGAACAGATTGTAAATGTGCAATGAATTTTTTTTTTTAAAAAGGTCCTTATGTTTGAGGTGTTTTATCCCCATTGAAAGAGTAAGTCAATAAAGATAGCTAACAAAACATGACAGAACATTGTGGGCATTTTCTGAAACACGTGATTTTTGGGTCGTTTTCTCTATTTTTTTTGTTTTTGGCGGGGGTTCTGTTTATTTTCGTTAAAGTTAAAATACCTCTCGCTTTATAAAATAATTACATAACTTCAAATGAAACTTTATAAAAGTACACTTTGTGCTTTTCTTTAGCTCATGTGAGTCTAGTAAAAAGATGGCTAATTAAATGCAAATGTATGTATTCTCGTTTCGGCCAACATTGGACCACGATAACGAGTGCTAGTAAGGCTCTCTTTGTGTGAGTTTTCTCACTAGACACAACGTAATTTTGAGATAGTAGGAACAGCGTCTAGATTGGATCCAGATTGCTGTATCCAAGTATTACAACTGCGGTTGTTAGCCGCAGAAGGTGAAATTTTCATACGCCACAGCTATTTAAACTAGAACATGGAAATG